>VOPJ01011579.1:0-17881 GCA_014673585.1 Semibalanus balanoides
CTTCCTCCTCGGCTCACCACTGACTGTTTTCCCACGGCGTAACTGGCTACACGATCGTCCGATGTCTTCCTCCTCGGCTCACCACCGACTGTTTTCCCATGGCTTAACTGGATACACGATCGCCCCGATGGCTTCCTCTTTTCCCATGGCTTAACTGGCTGCACGATCGTCCGATGGCTTCCTCCTCGGCTCACCACCGACTGTTTCCCCATGGCTTAACTGGCTGCACGATCGCCCCGATGGCTTCCTCCTCGGCTCGCCACAGACTGTTGTCCCCGCTGTGTGGATGTTATAAACGGCTGGTGGCCGGCTCCCGATCATGGTTGTGCGCGCCACGTCGTCGCCACAGGGGGAGGGGAGGGGGTGAAAGGGCAGGTGGGCGTCTATAGAATGGAACGGGAGTAGAATCGATCAAGCCACTGGTGGCATGACCTCAGCCTTCAGTGTTGCAGTTCGATGTGTGAAACACAACTTTAGTAATGAATAAGTTGATAACTTACAGACGTAACACATCTTTAATCTGATAAAGGAATTTCGGTGCTTACATTCATAGTTCATCGATATTTCATAATTACTGATGAACAAATATGCTGGATTATTGTAGTGGTTTGTCTCACCAGTACGTTAACAACTCAAAGACATGGTTAAAACCGGACCTAAGTCTTATAGATCATAATACCGTCTCTGTGACGGTGGATAGCTGAGCCACGTAGTGATTGTCAAAGTGGGCCATGCCTTTCGGTTACTTTGCAAAATATCCCAATATTGTGGAGCAAGGAGGGCGAAATCAATATCGTCTCCTAGAAATGTCGCGGCGTTGCATGGTAGCTTTCGAGTCGGAGCAGTCGCTTGGTAGGCGGCTGGCCCGCAGTACCGTGGAGTAAGGCGGTACAGTATCATAAACAACATAACCATACATTTCGCAGTTACAGATGCACTTGAGGCCACAGCACTGCACTACGTTCGGCCGATATACGCTCGGCCGCTCCAGCATTATTAAATTCGGGTCTTCTGCCAGAACTTGATAGCCTCGCTTCCTTGCGTTGTATAACATCAACTCTTGTTAAATACTTCATCTTTGTGCTTATTTAATTTATGATATAAAAGCTTTCCGTTGTACCTATACTAGTTTATCCGATAAAAAATGTAATATATTATGTATTACACCACGAGCGAGTATAAATATGCAGTTAATCGACGAGGCGAAGCCGAGTCGATTAATGCATCTTTTTACTCGCGAGTGGGATGTAATAATTTTTATCCCCACGCCGCTACGGCAAAAAAATAAGTTGGGCATTTTGTTTACACAAGACTTATCCCCAAATATTTCACTGCCGTGGATTATCAGATTGATAATCACCATATGGTGATTAAATTCCGAGTTAGCTGACGGTTGGTGAAAAAATAGCCTTAGCACGTGATTCAATGGCAAAGAGAGATATCGGCGTGGGATAAATATATTTATTGATTTCCGTAGCACCTCCGCGCAGCTCTGCAGAAAACGCGTGCGGCTGCCTGCGGGCGCCTATTCAAATACATGTGTAAATTTCTGCAGTCGGTTTTTCTTCCCACAACGCCGCGCATCGGTCAGTTTTTGCAGCCTCCATACAATGTATTTGAAAGGCACCCGGATCCACTTCGCGCAGCTGTGCGAAAGCCATGTGTTTCAGCCTTAATGTATTGACTAGCAGCTATTCAGTCGGATTCGGCCATTCATCCACACAGCCATTCAGCCGACAGTCACACAGGCTGAATTACCGGCGGGAAGTATTGACAGCGTTTGCAGCATGTGTGGAACTGAGGACCTTCAGCGTGGGCGAGAGCCTCCATATCTATGTCATTGATTCCTAAGAACTAGAGCAACTGCAAAGAAAACCCTACTACACCAAGCTGTACTCGCATGTCAGTCGCACTAGTTATCTCTCATGTCTACGAGAGGCAGGTGACACGAGTGGCTGTAACTCTGCGAGAAGAGACTCGTACCAAACGCCGGTGATGATCCGCCTCAGGGCGGTGCGCCGCGTGCAGTGCCGCTCCGCACGTGGCGATCCATCTCGGTGCCGCTCCGCACGTGGTGATCCGCCTCGTGCAGTGCCGCTCCGCACGTGGGGTGATCCTGCTCGGGGCGGTGCGCCGCGTGGTGATCCGCCTTAGGGCGGCGCGCCGCGTGCGGTGCCGCTCCGCACTGTTCCCTCGTCGAATGTCGGTGATGGATGGAGGGATCCGGCGCCGCACCGGCAGCAGGAAGCCAGACAGAGCCGAACGACACTGTTGGCCGATACAGACCCCGCTGTCGGCTTACAAAGGGGCCAACGGGGCTCTCAGACAGGAGATAGAGGGGCGAACGGGGCTCTCAGACAGGAGATAGAGGGGCCAACGGGACTCTCAGACAGGAGATAAAGGGGCCGACGGGGCTCTCAGACGGGAGATAAAGGGGCCGACGGGCTCTCAGACAGGAGATAGAGGGGCCAACGGGGCTCTCAGACAGGATATAGAGGGGCCAACGGGGCTCTCAGACAAGAGATACAGGAGCCAACGGGACTCTCAGACAGGAGATAAAGGGGCCGACGGGGCTCTCAGACAGGAGATGAAGGGGCCGACGGGGCTCTGAGACAGTATAAAAAGGGACGATGGGTCTCTCAGACAGGAGAAAAGGGGCCGACGGGGCTCTCAGACAGGAGAAAAGGGGCCGACGGGGCTCTCAGACAGGATAAAAGGGGCCGATGGGTCTCCCAGTTGGGAGATAAAGGGGCCGACGGGGCTCTCAGACAGGAGATAAAGGGGCCGACGGGGCTCTCAGACGGGAGATAAAGGGGCCATACGGACTATCAGTCGGGAGATAAAGGCGCTGACGGGGCTCCAAGTTAGGAGACGAAGGGTCAGATGAGACTGTCAGACATGAGACAAAAGGTTCAGCGGAACTGACACTTTTGGCTGTCCGATGCCCGGTCAAGCGCCGGACGCAGTGTACAGTGCAGACCATATGTTCTGTCCACTTCATCGACACCACCTCTGTCTCTGTCTCTGTCTGTCGATGCTGCATGCAGTGGAATCCAATGCAATTACTAGTCTATAGACCTCGCTCCCAGTATCAGTGGCGAGGGTATACATAGTTCAATTGGATTTCACTGCGTGCAGCACCGACGGACAATGTTGACATTGAATTAAACGGATGCGCTTAGGCAAGGCCTTTTAAGTATACTTTCAAAGCTAGCTTCCGGCAGACGAAAAAAAATCGCCCCAGAGAAATGGAGGGTTTATTCGAATAGTGTACTGAAAGAATTGCTACTAGCAGTTTTCACGAAGGATTTATTCGCCAGGCGCATCTACATCGGTTGGCATCGATGAAGTGGACAGATCATATGGTCCGCACTGCACGTGAGAGGCGGCAAGACGTGTGCCTCTAGGCCTTTGCCCCTTTCCGTCACCATATAATAATTTTTAACGGCCTCATTTAACACATACACTTATTAATAGGTGACCGCTGTCAACTTCCATCCATCCACATCGGCAGTAAGTTCAACAATGACAGCTACCAACTGATAGACAAACTGAATCAGGGCTAAGCTGGATATGGGTTATAACAGTGGATGTTGAGGATAAACGTTTCGGTCCCTGGCGCTGAAATCGGACAGGTTTATTGTAGGATGACGTCAATGCGAAGAGAAATGGGGACGACACTAAGGTAGCTGGACGGAGACACATCGTCGACAGGCTTCGACAGGTGGCGATGAATGGAGACGCGAGGACGTTTTCCATTTAGCGGTCGGGATTGTGAACAACGATCAAGTCTTACGGACATATCTGCAATTGTATTGTCTTCTTATTAAAGGGAAATATTCACCTTATAATATATGTTCTGCATTATCTTATGCAACATGCAATGCTATAAAATTTATCAAGTCTCAATACAAAATTGAATCTATTCTGTTTTGTATTTCGAAAAGGAAAAAGTACATATACTTTTTTCGGAGTTGATTATCGGTTTTTCCCTCACTATTGGAAGCGCGACATATGTTGTCTTCTTCTGCAAACTTGTTCAACGTTGAGTACAACTAACTTCAAATGGTGAAGTGCTTCGAGAAGCGTGGCAATTTCTTTGTAAGCAAATCGCCGACACTAATTAGGTCGCCGGTGGGTGCAACAGTGAACTTTTGATTTCGTTGCCAGTTTTTCCATTGTTAATTGAGTGTTTGGGAAATATTTTTGTTAACGATAAACTAAAGCATAGTGCTATATACACTATACAGGTGATCCCATAATTAGCTTCCTCCTTTTAAATGCGCCTAAAAAACTACAAAATAACACTAGTGACACAATATTTCGTAGGTACGATGGGAAATCATTGAAGTCTTGTTCCTCACATACTCTACCCACTACTTTCACTGGGTACCGTGTAGCACGTGCTCGATATGACCCCCCTCCCTCCGGATGCACTCCTTCAACCGGACTGCGAAGTTCTTGAGAACTAACGCGACGGTCTCGTCACTTTCTTCCAGTTTATGGACAACTGGTATGGAGTAGGGAAATGCCAAAAGGTCTTCCCTGACGATCCTGTGGGTGGTTGTGCGGGACAGGTCAAGTGACTGCCATCTTTTGTGGCAAGATTCTTTGGGCTTCTCTCCAATGCCTGCGTACTCTTTCGATATTTTCTTCTGTTCTTTTTGAGACTGGCCTTCCAGCTTGCCCCTTTCGGACATCATTCAACGTCCATTCTTTCTCCATTTTATTGTAAATTAATCTTATCGTGTAATGACTAGGCGCATATCTCATATGCTTCCCGAACTCCTTTGCATAACCACGTTGGGTCAGGATGATTGAACCAGTGGCAAGGTATGCTTTGTACAGGTAGAGCCTTTCTGCGAATGTGAAGCTCATGGCTGTTTTCATGAGACATCTGGACATCACTCACGAAACTTCATCGAATAAGGTTTGCAAAAATTTAACAATCACGTGCCAATCACCACGTGCAAAAAGTATGTGGACATTTCAAACTAGGAAGCTAATTATGGGATTACCTGTACAACCAGAGACAAAACTATGCATAACTCCTTTCGTCCAAAATAAATGAACCAATCAAAATAAATTAACCAAGGTCCCCTGTGCATGCCAGAGGGGCCCCTGATCAAACCGAAGGGGCCCCTGAGTAGGTCAGAGGGCCCCTGATTACGTCGGATGGGCCTCTAGCCAGCACAGAGGGACCTCTGGGCAGGTCGGAGAGGTCCCTGAGCATGTCGGCAGGGCAAAAAGCAGCCAGTGCAGTCCCTGGTCAGCTCAGATGGCCCCTGAACAGGCTGGTGGGCCCCTGGATAGACCAGAGGGCTCCTGAAAAGTTCAAAGGTTCTCTGTGCAAATCGGAGGGGCCCCTGACCAGACCAAAAGGGTCCCTGGGCGGGCAATAAGGGACCCTGAACATGCCAAATCGGCCCCCAGCCAGCACGAAGGGGAGCCAGAGCAGGTCGGAGGGTCTCTTTAGCATTTTGGAGGGTCCCTTGAGCATGTCGGCTGGGTGACAAAGCAGCCAGCGCAGTCCGACCAGAAGAGTCACCGGTCAGATCGGAGGGGCCCCTGGGCAAGTCAGAGGGACCCCTGGTTAGACCAAAAGGGTCCCTGGGCCTGTCGGAAGGACCCTTAAACATGCCGGATGAGTTCCTAGCGAGACTGAATGGGACCCTGGACAGGTCAGAGGGGCCGCTGAGCATGTCGGCAGGGCAACAAAGCAGCCAGCGCAGTCCCTGGCCAGGTCAGAAGGACCTCTGAACAGGCCGAATGGGCCCCTTGACACACAAGAGGGGCTTGTTGGAAGATCAGATGGGTCACTGGTCAGACCGGAAGGGCCCAAAGCACGCAGAGACCCTATATAAGGATAAAGGACGAAGAGGTCGTCAACGATCAAGTGGCCTTCAGTAACGCCCGAAATATCCGATTTGTATATTTTTATTGTAGAGTAAGTCTTCTTCGTATTTAACAGTTATCACTCACTCCACAGCATATCTTTTCGCGGATCCCAGATGAGTCTCTGAACAGGTCGGAAGAGCGTTAGAAAGGTCGGAGGTGCCTCTAGCTGATCTGAAGGGCCCCTGGGCCTTTCAACAATAAGACTGCAGTTGTCCAGGGAATATGATTTAAAATTTTCGCCGTGCAGTTTAACTTCATACTATATTATATGCAGGTAAAAAAATTGCCGTTTCTCGGCGCATTATGTGTTATGTTGCTGTTTTTCTATATCATTAGACAAAGTGGCTCGCTTTATAACTTTTTATACCGCACTTTTAAACACACAATAACATTTTTAGAGTTCCGCACCATACGCAATGCAATGCATTGAACAAAATGCACATAAAGGGCATAAGACTCAACAAATTTCGCGCCGCTCAGCGGCGCAATTATTTTAAGAGATTCAGGTCTTGAGTCTAACAAATATTAGAAGTTATTATAGCTGATTCCAAATGGGTGTCGCTTGATCCAAATTTGATACGGCAATTAGCTAACTCCAGTTTCTAAAAGTTGGTATGGCTAGTCTAGCATGTCAAAAATACGTGAAATGTATGCCTCTTCATTTAATTTGACATTCTGCTGGCAGTGGGGGCTCGTCAAAGGGATGATATTACCACCGCCCCCGCTTATCACCGCAGCTCCCACTTTAACGGAGTTTCATTGCTGATTCGGCGAAAACGACTTTTGCCATAAAAAAACAAACCAACAAACAAATCATCAAAGTTTCTTCAACATGGTTGCAGTTTTTTTTTGTAATACAATCATTATCACGGTCACGAGTGACCTTCTAATTTGGAAGGTCGGCCGGGGATCCTGAGGGATTTATTAGCCCCCCCCCCTCCTCCCCCTGAGGGTCGACCAGGGTAAATAGAGGGTCGACCGGGTCCCTTGGAAGGCCGATCTGGGTTTCATGGATGCAGAACAACCAAGGCCTTTGGATCATCAACTAGACCTGGCCCGTTTGGCTAGTGTATCAGTGCACGAAATAAGGCCTGTGCCCACGGTTCTCTTACAAAAACTCGCCGTACTTGGCCGGCCTGGCCAAATATTTTTTTAGATAAAAAATGTTGAAAATATGCCCCTCTAAAAATTTATTGGGCGATGGGCGCCTTTGGCGCCTTTTTTGGTGCCCTTCGCTGAATGTGAGGCACATGTCATGAACCGAAGGCGTCCTCGGCGCCTTCATTGAATGAGAGGGGGCATGGTGCAGTGACCCCTCCCCTAAATACGCCCATTCAGGCAACGCGCTGGTTTTAACCGCATTGCTATATGCTGCTTGGTTTAGAAGTTAACAGCGGGCCTGTCAGCTCCCGTAGGGCGAAGGTGAGAAAAGGTCCCCGTAGAGCGAGGGTTAAAGTTTGAAATCTACTAATGCAAAAGTAAATAATTTTTGATGATATCGACTTCAAGCTTGGTATACATTCACCGGACATGTCTCTATCATAGTTACTATATTTTTTGGAAACGTCCGGAATCAGCTGATTTGAAAGTCAGCTGATTTATATATGCGATCAATATTTAAGTGCATTATGCTACTCAAAGGAATTGTATTTTGAACGAGACAAACATGCACTCAGTAACAATAGCCGCACGCAAATGTTGTTCCTCTGAGGCACATTGCAGAGGAGATCACAGAGCAGTATGGCTAAGGGCGGCGTCACCTTCCGAAAGCACGGGGGACGGAGGCATTTTGAAGTCGATTCTTTCCATGCAACGACCATAGGCGTAATGTTAAAATCCGAAACTATCGGGGGGGGGACGCGTCCCCCACGTCCCCCCTTTGGCGCCGCCCTTGAGTATGGCCTTGCCCTGCAGATCACGTCTGCGCCTGCCTGACAACACATCCGTGTACACATCTCACCTCACCTCACTGAGCGTCGGTGACAGCACGAGACTGACCACTCATGTATCATCTAATCAGTGACTATTCCTGGGCATGTCAGTATCGGCCCGGCTAACCACGGCCATCCACGGCTAGCTACGGCTATCCACGGCTATCCATGGCTGGAAACGGCTATCCATGGCTATCCACGGCTATCCACGGCTAGCCACGGCTAGCCACGGCTAGCCACAGCTATCCACCGCTATCCACGGCTATCCATGGCTGGCCACGGTTGGCACCGTGTCAGACCGTGTTGACTCTGCCATGAGCAGGAATAATTAGAGGGAGCTCACGGTCATAAAGTCACGCTATCGACAGTCCTCACGACCGGTGGACACGGTACTCACGACGAGGCATCGCGTGCCTGGTCAAATGCTGAGCTGTGAAACGACCTGCTCGGGTTACAGTTGGTTGAGAAGATGTTAAGGTTTCGGTTTTAATCAGCTCCTTTATGATGCAGCGTCATGCTACCATTGGACAAGTATGTTTTTGGATGCATTCGTTTTAAGACTTGGTCCTTCGGTACATTGCCTTATATTTTGAAAATAGAGCGGAACTATGGGTTAAGGCTAGCGTTGGCGAAGGGAAGACAGTAGGCATTGCATTTACGTTTCAAGGATTTGAATTAATCTCAGTCACTTGTACCCTCAATAGGCCTGTTTACATAGCACTAAAAAATTCAAGTAAATTTCAAAGAACTTCCTGTAACGCGACTTTTCAGCTTTTTATCGAGAAACTCTCTATTCACAAAAGGCTTGCCTTAGAAGTCCAAAAGGTGTTCCCCAAACGGGATATTATGCAGAAAAAAAAACATTCCATATTTTACTGCTACATTTCCTAATCCAACACTAAAAAAAATGAACAGTCCACCGATTGAAAGAAACTTTTCTTAATACAACTACTTTTTGAGTGGTAACCAATATGCTTTTTTGTTTTTTTCGTGTTTCGTTCCCCGTAATATCCCAGAATTATGTCTGAGGAAGCTGAGTATGGGTAGCACTTTGCCAAAATACATTGCGATGTGCAACATAATGTCAAAGATGCAAGGGTACTAGACCCTACGAAAGCCGAAAACCCTATGAACGTTCGGCCAATCTTGGGCCAAACGTTGCATAGTGGCATCATTCGCGAACACTGTAGGCAGAAAATCGGGCGCACAAAATCGGCTTTGTCTAGTAATTGCGGCGCAATTCGTATAATTTCAAATCTAGTACAGCAATGTGGCAGATTATATGACAAGGCAAATGCGTATCTGCTCTGTGTTTTTTACTGGTTTTATTTAACTAGAGGCCATTAATGCTGATCGCATTAACTTGGGTTTCAAAATCGTAAGGCAAGTACCCCTAAAACGATATGTTATACGTACGCTAATACTTGTAGTTCAAATTGTATAAAAAAATACATAAACATACATTGTTCTTACTTTGGGCAATCCCAAGTCCAAGTCTTCAACAATACGGGCTTGGAATTGGCAGGATTCAATCATATTTAACTAGGCAGGCTGTAGGCCAAAAACAATTTACAAATACATATTAATAATATGTGTTAACTTTCCATCTTACCGTCCTGTCTCCAATCCCCAATAGAAGAGGACTAAAAAAATGAAATTTCAACAGCAAATTTGTGCTTGGATCAAGGTGAGTTGAAATGAGGTGAGTTGAAAAGCAGGTAAATACTGTAAAAAATTGATCTATCTAATATCAAAAACAAACGTGGTCGCGACTAAATGGAATGGCCAAGTGCAAAAGGGTCAATAAAAACAAGTGATTCCCAAAAAATGACTTTGTATGCTATCCACATGTAAAACACCACTTGAAAGCAGTAGCAATGTAAATTTTGGACTAGGACTACTTTTATGAGTAACAGAGTATCGACTAATGGAATTACATTTTCTGGTCATCGTCTGGGTAAAATCACAGCCAACGTTGAAATCCTCAGATTTGTGGGGCTGTAGAATGTGGGGCTGATGTAAATTTTGGGCTAGAACTACTTTTATGAGTAACAGAGTTATAACTAATGGAATTACATTTTCTGGTCATCGTCTGGTGCAAAAACTCCCCCAGACACGTTCAAATAATCAGGATTTGTGGGGGCTTTAATATCATGGTGTTATCTTTCCACCTACCTGTCTGTCTCCAAACTCCAATAGAAAAGGACCTAACAAAAAATGAAATTCAACAGCAAATTGGTGCTTGAAAAGCAGGGTTAATACTGTAAAAATGCATCTATCTAATATCAAAAAACAACGCGTCGCGACTAATGGGGAATGGCCAAAGGTTGCAAAAGGGTCAATAAAAAATACAAGTGATTTCCAAGAATGGACTTTGTATGCTATCCACATGTAAAAACACCAACTTGGAAAGCAGTAAGCGAATGTAAATTTTGGACTAGAACTACTTTTATGAGTAACCAGAGTATCAACTAATGGAATTTTTACATTTTCTGGTCATCCGTCTGGGTAAAAAACTACAGACAACGTTGAAATTCAGACTTGTGCGGGCTCGTAGAATGTGGGGCTGATGTATAATTTGGGCTAGAACTATTTTATGAGTAACAGAGTATCGACTATGGACTTACATTTTCTTGGTCATCGTTCTGGGTTAAGTAGGCCAAACAATTTCCAATACATATTTAATACTCATGTGTTATCTTTTCATCTTGACCATGTCTGTCTTCAACCCAATTAGTAAGGACTAAAAAATGAAATTTTCACACAGCAAATTGTGGCTTGGAAAAGCAGGTTAATATTGTAAAAATTGAATCTATCTCCTAGGTTGGGTACACTTAAGGGAAAGTATCAAGGATCTTGACACCTCCTGAGGTATCAAGATCTTGATCCAAATGTGGGCGGAGCTGCCATAAGGTGTCAAAGATCTTGATACCAATGTTGGTCGGAGCCTGACATAGGCTAATGTTTAAGGTATCAAGAACTTGATCCTATTTGGGACAATTTTTACAAAAAACACTTAATTGAGTAGAAAGCTTTTAGGTGCAAAGCAACTGGAAGCTGGACTAGATGTAAAATTGCACAGTCTTTCACAATTTAGACCATCTAGGACACGAGTTGTACCCTTTTTGCTAAATCTCACTTTGCACATTAATTTAAGAACCTTAAGGTTCTTAAAGTATTGTGCAAAGTGAGGTTTAAAAGCCAAAAAGGGTCCCAATCGTGTCCTAGGTGGTCTAACATTAATGAGCAGACGTGCAATCTTTTAATCTAGTCCAGCTTCAAGTTGCTGCACCTTAAGCTTTCTACTGCAATTATTGTTTTTTGTAAAAATTGCCCAAAATGGGATCAAGTTCCTTTGATACCTAAGCATTAAGCCTATGGCAGGCTCCGCCCACATTGGATCAAGAATCTTGATGCTCAGGGCGTGTCCAGAGATCTTGAATACTTTCCCTAGCAGTGTCCACAAACTGATCTAATTTAAAAAACAACGCGTCGCCAATAGAAGCAGTTGTAGGTTGAAATAATTTCCATGCGATATTAATATCGTTTATTCATCTTTTCCATCTTCACCTAGGTATTGATAGGTAAATGATTTAAACAGTGGAAAAATGAAAATGTTGCGTATGCTTTCGTAAAAACTGGAAGTAACATTTTTTATTCTGACACGATAATTGAATATAAGTTATAGGGAATGTTTGAAAAAATAAAACCAGCATACGCCTATGGCGGAGGGCGTATGAAGCTCAAAAAGAAGTAGATTTTTTAAAAACATGGATTAGCATTTGTCCGTCCTGGATATGCATCCCCTTTAAAACATAGGGCAAATTCTACAAATCTAGGGAAATTCTACAAAATGGTCGCCGTTACAGGAAATTTATTTGAAATTTAGTTGAATTTCTTTAGTGCTATGTAAACAGGACTAATGTGACAAAACATCGCTTTGTTCTTACAGAAGCGAGTTACTCGTTTCAATGATTAACATATTTGTAGCATATTTATACGTCAATATAACTGTAAAATAAAGTAGCACGACTTCGGGATAAGCTTTTCTTTATTAATAATCAACCGTGGTAAAAACACACAAACTATGTTTGAACATTATCCGATTATCAGTGCAAAATCAAACAAACGTATGTTCCTTGGACACCGGCAACAAATGTGGGGAGCATTTCATATACTCTTAGAGCTTCCAAGTTTTCACTCTTCATGTGTACCTTTATGCATTTGACCAGAGTACGTGTTATTTTAACATGTCACTGCACATATAAATCCATTTCAGCTGTAAGCCTCTCCAGGATGGGTTGTGGAGATCAATAGCTCCGACTCCTGCAGATCAGTCTCTCCATCATGCAGTCCGCGCTGGCCAGGCCTGGCCTCCTGCCACAGCGCTGTCTGCTGGAGAGTGAAGCAACTCAGACTGGGGTCGCTGACCGCTGCGAACACAGTCCAATATACAGAGTGGAGTGTGGGTGGCACTGCAGTTACAAATGGGGTCACGTTCGGCCACGAGTCGGAATGGTCCAGCCATTAGCGGTTCGCTTATCATTCTGTATAGCGCTGATCAATTTATGTCAATTTATGGGAGACACATTGTTTTTCAAATTAGGGGCAATGGCTAAGAAGTGTTGGATATTATTTTCGCATAATCAGGTCGTTTCTCTATGACAGGGTTATTCCACGACCATCGAACAAGAGTAGACAAACGATCTAAATACGACTAAACAAAAACAAAAATAATACTAAGTTACACAAATATTTACAATGGATGAATCATGCACGAAGCAAGTCGCGCAGTTTGGTCTTGAACGGAGACATAGCCAGGCCTGAGTGCTCATCGGTGATCACGAGTCGGTTGTACAGTTCAGCAGCTCGGTACATAAATCGTCGTTTCCCATGATTGTTTTTGACACGGGTCAAGCTGAGATGGTGAGACTGCCGAGCATCAGCGGCGTCATTTCCGCGGTTGTAAGCAATGCAGCGAACGAACATGTCATGTGTTTGTCGTATGTGAGGATACTGCGCAGCAGACAAGATTGAGACACATACGGGTCGTGTCAGACGGGCACGCAGCCATGGGGTGAGAGGCCGATGACATTGGAGAATAATGGTACGAACTTGGCCTTTCCTGAGTGACTCTGGCTGAAAAATTGAACGCACTTTCTATAATTTAGTGATGTTGCCGTGTGGTGTGAGCGCGTCGCCGTAAACTTATTCACAATACCGACATGGAAAAGAACCAGGGCGGACACTATCCTCAGGTAAGTCATCGCAATGGATGATAGTGTCTGATGTGTCATGGGTCCGGAGGCAAGGCCGATAAACAACGGTTGATTGATGTGGTCTATTGGCCGCCCAAAAGGAGTCGAAGTCCATGATCTACCCTTAGTTTTTCACGGACTTGGAGAAAGACTGAAAAATGTCGACATGTCGAGTAACCAGAAAATATTCACATTTAACATGCTAGTTTACCGTTACTATATCTAGTTTCATCTTCATCTGACTCAGAATTTGACGATATCCATTCTCACCAGCCCCTTCATATTGTTTTGATATTGATGTTTGCCGAGTCATCAAAAACATATCTGACGTAATTCCAATCACGTAAAAAGCCTCTATGACGATGCTTGTGCTGCAGTTTAGTTTGCACGGTCAGTTGTATATGAACAGTGGTCAGATGTTATGTAATCAATCGGTAAGTTTCGCGGCAATTAATCAATTGGAAGGCGGGTGCCAATAAAGACAACCGACTTTGAGTCCGATCCCAGATGCGTGGGGTACTCCAGTCGGCGCAATTTTTCCCGACTTGAGGTGCTTTTCAAAGTCGGCTCTTACTGGTTCATAGATTCAATACTCGGAAAAATTGTGTCATTTCAATGACGCCAATCCAACAGACAGCTGAATTTTTAGCATTACTATTTTGCATGAATATATCAGTGGCGTAGCCAGGATTTCGCTCAGGGGGGATCCGCGGCCGGAGAAGGGCCCCAATGGCTCTCGAAAGGGCCCTAATTGTTTTAAAAGGGGACCTTCATTTTTTCACTTACCGTCGAATTTGCTCTGAAAGTGTCTCAAATGACTTGACATACCGCCAGCTTGCGTCACAATCAATACATTTGCATCCGGATGTCAAAGGTCAAGGTCACGGAGACGAATACGATGTTTTTAAGTCGGTGTTAACAGTACTTGGGTGTTTGGTTACCATGCCGATTAGAAATCGCGGAGAAGAGCCCCAAATGACTACGTCGTGCACGCCAGCTACAGGAACATTTTTGTATGTAAATTGCGCCGCGGAACGGCGCGAAAATGTCTATGCTTATTTCCTTAAAGGGAGTGTGCCTACTCACATTGGTCATGTGGAGTTGTTGGCAGTAGTCTGTAGAACAGATTTTTCTTAATTTAGTCATGTACTTCATTTCCCCAGAATCACTTTAGTTGCTGAGATATTCCAAAGTCGCCATTCACATACTGGCAGTACGTAATTATCAGATGTCGCCGCAGGGAATAAGAGAGCTTTCGCTACTAGAAGCATTGCTCTTAAATTACAACGCTAGCACATATTGTTAGCTCTGGCCAACAGAAAACAACTCGTGAGCACTGATATCAGCTGCCGAACAGATTCTCGATCACTGTAAACAAACCTATACATTGCTGATTGCTCATAAAGGGTTGTTTATCGTCTTTAGTGCGCCATTATAGGTAACATCTTCGCTACTCTGTTTATAGGTACGGATCGTGTTAATGATTTTTTGAAAGCAAACAAATGCAAAAGCAGAATATGAAGGTTAAAAATTCAACTAAAGGTGGCTCCAACGTGGGAATTTTATCGTAACCGGAAATAAAGATGCAAGTGACGAATGGAGCGTTTTACCGTAAGGGAGGAAATGTGAGTTTTGAGATTTCAAAAGAGTAGCACACTTCTTTACAGCTGACGCATTCTTCTGTTAAAATGCCCAGTGGCCCTTTATATGTTTGTGAGGGGCCCTTTCCAAACTTTTGAAGCACCCTTCCGACCGTGTTTCCAGGAACTCATCTGGGATCTACAGAAACATAACCTTGGAGTGGTTGATATATATTAGGGTAGAAGAGGTTTTTACTCCACGAATAAAGTATTTTAAAGTCGTTGAGTTTTCCGCGTGGTTAGCCAAATGGCCATCATAATCGCTACTGAAGGGTGTTTCAATATACGAAAGCTCCAATTTTGATATTGTATGTGAAATATGTCTCCTTCTATTTTAACTCTCTAGCGTGGCTTTGGCCCTTCTCGTTCTGACCTAGGGAACTACTAATGACTTCCAGAGAAGGTCCTCGACTCTTAATGTGTCGACAGAGGGCCATTCGGTCAGTTCAGAGGGTCCTTTGGGCCTGGCTCAGGGACAGCACTGGCTGCTTTGTCGCCCTGTTGACATGCTCAGGGGCCCTCCGACCTACCCACGGGGCCCCTCCAGTTTGGCTAGGAGCTCATCCGTCATGTTCAAGGGCCCTTCCGACCTGCCCAGGAACCCTTTTGGTCTAGCCAGGGGTCTCTTAGTTGCCCAGGAGCCCCTCCGATCTGCCCAGCGACTCTTCTGGTCGGACCTGCTTTGTCGCCCTGTCGACACTCGACATGCTCAAGGGGCCCTCCTGGGGCCCTCCTGGGGCCCCTCCGTGCTGACTAGGGACCAATTCTGCATGTTCAGGGGCCTTTCTTACCCGCCCAGGGGCCCGTTTGGTATGATCAGGGACCCCTTCGATCTGTACAGGGGCAACTTAATTTTTCCGGGGCCCCTCTGGTCTGTCCAGGGGCTCGCCAGCCTTATAAGGGGCCCTTCTAATCTGGCAAGTGACTGCGCTTGCTGCTAATTTGTCACCTTACCGACATACTCATTGCTCAGAGGGACCTCCGACCTGCCCAGGGGCCCCTCTGTGCTGGCAAGGATTTCATTCGACGTGTTCAGGGGGCCCTCTGACCTGATCAGGGCCCCTTTCGGTCTGGTCAAGGGCCCCTCTGACCTACAAAGGGCCCTTTCAACTTTAGGGCCCCTCTGGTCTGTCCAAGGGCCCTTCAGCCTGCTAAGGAGCCTTTATACCTGGCAAGGGACTGCGCGCTGGCTGCTTTGTCGCCCTGCCGACCTGCTCAGAGGGCTCTCCGACCTGCTCAGGGGCCCCTCTGTGCTGGATAGAGACGCATTCGACGTGTTCAGGGGCCCGTTACCCGATAAGAGGCCCGTTTCGGTCTGGCGCAGTGGGCCCTCTGACATGCTCGAAGGTCTTTTGAACGTTGCTTGAAGGGAGGGCCCTTTGGTCTTTCAGAGAGGGCCTTGTGGGGCGCTGAAAGTCTCTGAAGGCGCTAACACTCACAAAGTACGCTTCACTGGTCACTTCCCGACTCTTGAGAGACAGTAATAAGCCGCGCTTCGCGGCGCGTTCTCGTCAGGCCGTTTTCGAGCAGTGCGGCGACCGAAAAGGCCCGCCGAGCCCTCGAAAAGAGGGCCTTTTGAGGGCGTCAGGGGGTGATCCTAGGACTCTAGGATCCCACTTGCATACGGCCCCTGGACTGTATGACTACGAATAGAAGGGTAGTCGTGATTTAAGGCTAACTGTATCCATGTCGGTTTCTGCGTATCGTCTGGGCAATTGATATCGTTCCTTTTTGGTCGAATTGGGCTTTCAGATGAGGATTTGTGTGAAGCATGCAAATAGAATGGAAGCTATAGCCTTATTGTGCATCATGGCATCTGATCTGATCATTTGTTACGTTGTGTCTATCGTCCCGTAAGAGTTATTTCAGTCTAGTGTTCCCATGACCTCATAGCTTTGTCATATATCATGAATAAAAGAGTCCGCTATAGAATCATTTTTCAACAACTCTGAGCCGTTTCCTATAAATCTTCATGCATAATGACGTTTCACTGGACCAGATTTCAGACTGATGATGAAAGTGAAGCATGAATATGGCTGGCGTCGCAAAACGTCAGCACACTCAATAATGTCATAGTCATAGATTATAGGAATAAATTAACGTTACGTCAAGGCAACTACAAGGTGTCCTATAATTGATGAGCGGGTGTTTCTCGTTCAATAATAATCATACAAAAATCATAGATTGTAGGAATAAATTAACGTTACGTCAAGACAACTACATGGTGTCCTAAAATTGATGAGCGGTTGTTTCTCGTTCAATAATAGTAACAATAATAGTAATACAAAATTACCGGTGGATCATTATATTTTTCCAACGTATTCTCCCACCAACTCGGAAACATCCCCACATGCGGTCCGGCATCACGCTTATCAGGTTCTCGAGTGTGTCTGCTCTGATCTGACACCATGCCATTTGTTGTTCTGTACCAGTGTCTGTTTTGAGGCAGCAGGAGTCATTCATCCCTGACGATTTCCCGCAGATTTGTCGATCAGTGGCTGGTCAGGGTTGTTGCCTGGTTACACTCGATTGCCAAAAATTTGGTGAGTACGTACGTCCATCAGTCTTGGGTCTTCTAGACGTAAACGTGATGAGATGAAGCACCGTCCTGCTGAAAAAAAGGTCTGGATATGTTCGACAGGAGCTTGAACTCGGTTGTCAGACCATTTGCCTTTCTGCACCGCATCGCCGAGGTCCTGGTCTTCTCCGGCATCTATTTGACATAGACTCAGCAGTCGCTGGATGGCTGCGAGACATGATGTGCTGATTAAAGAGGCCTCTTAAGCTCATCATGCTTCAGACGAGGGAGTTGATTCAATGGCTGCTGGGACGTCTTGGTAAAAGGTATACCTCATGCTTAGACTGGGGTCGCTGACTTCAGACGAGGGAGTTGATTCAAGGGCTGCTGGGACGTCTTGGTAAAAGGTATACCTCATGCTGCTGTGTGCTCTAACCGGGTTATTTTGACTACTGGATTGATAAAAGAGCTCGTCAGGTGGTGGTTCGCCCCTGAAGTTGACATTTTTCCATTCCTGGGTGGACCAATCCTTGTGGGTTTTGGCATCTCTAACCTCCTGCTTCTCTGCTACCCCATCATTCTCAGCTTCAACCGCAGCTTGAGTGGCTTCAGTCGGAGGCTAGCGTTCAACTATCG
>VOPJ01011580.1:0-17880 GCA_014673585.1 Semibalanus balanoides
GGGATCCCTGTCAGCGTCAAAGGGCCCTAGAATCAAGTCGCAAACCCCCATGGCCAAATCCTGACTGCGCCGTCGAGCAGATCCAAAGCTCTCCCACACAATACAAGGACCCTCCTAGGCTGTCAGAGAGCCCTATAGTAAGGAGGAAGAAAAAATTATAGGGCCCTCTCAGGCCTGGCAGAAGACTGAAAATGGTTTCAATTATAAGAAGTATGCATACCGATTGCGATCAGGAACTTTTGAAATTCGATTATTGATGTATCACAATTCGTCGAATATTTTTGGGAACTGGGCCCCCCTGCAAGGGGCCCCCCTGACCGGATGCACCCGTCTCGGAAAATTGCAAGGATACGCCCCTGCCTGATATATATACAACGTCTCGTAGTTAGCCAGTAACGACCGTGATTCGACTATTGTTGTGGAATTAGTTAGGTAAGCTGTCAATGGTCTTGTTTTGTAAGCTAAGCGGAGACTGGAGAAAGTAGGTAATCCACGCGGAGAGAGTCGAAGAAGGACTTCGATGGCCAAATAGATCCTTCCGTCCAGCTTCGACCACAGCCGCTGACGCTCATCCCTACTTTGGCCTTACCAGCGCCACCAGCCCGGCTTTACCAGCGCCACCGCCGGCTTACCAGCGCCACCGCCGGCTTACCAGCGCCACCAGCCCGGCCTTACCAAAGCGCCACCGCCCGGTACAGAAATTAAGTAATGCGGCTCCTTATCCGGAACCTCTTCAATGTCACAATGTCCCCGACTAGGGTGAAGTCAACTACATCCGACTAGGGGTGAGTCACTACCTGACGGCCTTTTTCTGCCTGCCACGATGTCCCGAGCCGTGACCTGGCTGTCATATCTGTCACGTCCACCATATCCCCCCGACCCGGTCTGTCAGACGTCCAGCGCGGTCATGTCACGGTTATGTCACGGTCATGTGGCAGTCTGTGTGTTGTGACAGTAATTTGGCATACACGGCAGCACTCTATCACCGAGGGTGGATTCGGGGGGGGAATCCGGCCATGCCCCCTAAAAAAACGTCTGAAATGGGAGCAAAATTGACACATTTCCTGATATGAAAGAAAATATAAGCAACTTTTACCAAGGACAGTTTTTGGTTTTTGAATCAGCTATATATGCATAAGCAAGTGGAATCTGATGACTTTTCCGAATTTTAAGAGACTTTTTGGACTTTGACCCTCCCAAAAACACCAATGGCCCCTCCCAAACTTCCGTTCTGGATCCACCCCTGGAAAGAGGCATTATTTTTCAGTACTACAGCAGATTACAGGTACATACACTTACACCTACATTTTTAAAATGACACATTTGTGATTATTCAGCGGTTTTTTTTGTGGCGATGGCGTCAGCTTGAGCGAATGGCGGCCCCAAGGGCGGATCCAGTCGGCCGTTTTTTTTTTTTTTTTTTTTTTTTTTGGGGGGGGGGGAGGGGCAAACCGTTTATAGCGAACTTACCTACCCCCAATTTCAAATTTCTTCTAGAGAATTTGGTCACTTATAATTTTTTTGGACAACCACACGATTTCTTATAATTTCTTTATTTTGATCTTTTCTCTCGTTTTTTCGACGCCATTCTTTGGATATCGAAAAAAGAAAGATGTCAGCTTGCAGTTTTGTATTGTTCCGACATTGCCTACAGTACCAGAGCAAAACTATTTCAATTGTCAACTGTACCCAAGGGTGTCGCCGATAATTTGTAAGTGGGAAGATGGGCTGAAGTGACGCAAAAATGTACTTCCTTTTTTGCGTGCATTTAAGCCTTTGCAGCATTTTGTTATGTGGACTTGATATTAAAATAAGTATTTGTTATCTAGCGCCATGAAGCGGCGCGAAATTTTTACGGGTTTGCCTGATAAAACCCAGATACATAGATGGTTCGCCTTGTAGAGAATAAAAAGCTAAACGTGATGTTCATTCAATTCACCGTTACACGAACCGAAGACGATGGCGATAACCTCGTTATGACGATGGCGACCGATCTGACGCCGCGAATCGTCGTAAAAGTTTGATTTTAGGTTGTGGAAAACGAAAATATAATATTGGAACCAGACTCTGATAACACCTATGCCTGGTTGCACATCTCGGTATGATGAAAAATATTGCAATTGGCGTAGTTTTTAACAAATATATTGTTCGGATAGTAAGTCACGATGACCGGTGTCAGTAAGTGCTTACTAACTTAGGCAGGTTTATGGGATAATAATAACTGTATACATATGCACCAAACTGCAACAAACAATTGGCAACAGTGCAAATGGTTTGAAAACAGCAAGCGGCAGAACGGCTTTTCCGCACATAAATGGTGCCTGCGGATTGGGGAGCCTGGGACGAAAATTTGGCTTGGGAGATGGTCCCTGAGAACTGGTCGCCAACTATCAGCGATTTTCGTCCAGCAACTTGGACCAACCGCAGAAAGCAGCTTCCTGGTGCCGATAGTCCGCGTCTCTGGTTCGCGTCACCTTTTTTCGAAATCGGGCAGACTAAGCTTAACATTAGCCGCACTTGAAAGTTAATATTTTATGAAGAGAGTGGGGCCCTGGGGCTGGCAAATAGGTACCACCAAGGGGAGACCCCAACACTTTATTAATTCATTTTTCCATTTTCAAATTTGTATAACTAAGCAATTGCGTATGTTGTGTCATGCAGCGAAGCGGCGCGATTTTTTTCGAGTTTTCAACTGTGGATGGCTGTATTTTGACTGCTTGCAAAAGCAATTTTTACAGCTGTACATCCGAACCGTTTGGGGGGGGCAAAACAAAGTCTCAGGACCTTTGGGGCGGGGCATGACCCCTTTGTCCCCCCTGGATCCGTCCTTAGCGCCCCCAAACACCAATGTGTCCGTACCACTTTTTTGGACGTGGTTGCGCCCCTGGATGGATATGACGTCATCAAATAAAATATTACAACTTAACTTTTTATGAAATTGAGTACTGTTAGTGAGAAACAAATGTAATTATCGTGTTCGGCAGCAATTACTTCATATTTATCACCACAAGAGGCGTACATTTGACAACATTTGGGGAGGTGGCAGTGTCCTGAACTGAAGCCGGAGCTGCACTAACGGTGAATTCAGCGTGTCGGATGTCCTGAATGGGCCTGCTTGTCATTTATGGATGATGAGCGAGAAGACGAGCAAACAGTTGCGACTCTTCCCTCGAAATCTTGTTATGTGACGACCCTTCCCTAGGGCGGTACTGTGCCCATTAGCTCCTGATGCAATAAGCTTGTGATTTCTTGTGATCTTTCGGTTTTGACCTATCAGAAACACGTCTCACCTCTGTTCACTCACCTTCTTGTGCAATAATGTGGGAATTAAAATGTTATATTACTCATTTTCACAGTTTTTAGATTAGTGCTAAAAAATGAGCATCACATGTGCGCAGTGGGGAACACTCGGCTCTAATTACGCACAGTTGCATACCTATCTTTATCGACCGCCCGTACTCAAATGGTTATAGATTTGGAAACTGCAAATATTGTAGACAATGGACCAAAAATACATTTTCCATATAACAATTCAGTTGAATCGTATAGCATTCGCACTACAGAGGGTTTTCCCTTAGGTGTGCGTAATAAGGGATGTTTACCTATATGGGCGTCGCCATCACTGGGGATACTAGCAGGGGCGTCGATACCGGGGGGTCCGGGTACCCCGGACCCCTCCCCCCCACTTTTGAGCGGGCGCCGAAGGCGCCTCCTCAAAAAGTGCTTCTGTTCTGGGTTTTTAGATGGCGCGAGACGCCCCCTAAAATAAAGAAGACACTAAATATTACTCCGCCAGTATGTGTGCGCCCCTGAGCCAGTGGCATACTCAGTGCACGGTCATTCAGGGCATGACCCGGTTCTTCGGATCCGAGGCGCCAATGCAAAGCTGGCGCCCCTCCGATCAGTGACGGCGCCCCTCCGGCCAGAGTAAGAACGCTCCCCCGGCCAGTGATGGCGCTCCCGGTCAGTCCCTGCCATACACATTACACGGCGCCTCTCCGGGCAATGACAGCACCCCTCCGTCCAGTGGCGGCGCCTCTTCCTGCCAGTGAAGGCGCCCCCGGCCAGTGTAGGTGCCATTCGGCTGGTGATCACGCCCCTCCGGCGAGTGACGGTGCCCCTCCGGCTAGTGACGGCGCCCCTCTGGCCAGTGACGGCGCCCCTCCGGCTAGTGATGGCGCCCCACAAAATGTTGAAGGCACGACGAGCACGTGCGGAAGAGAGACGCCCCACCAAATTTTCGCCAATATTGATGGCGCCCCTGTCGATCGGGTGACGCCCCTCAAGGTAATGACTTGGTCCTTTGTTAATTTCTGCGCACGCCACTGGCCTAAGCTCATGTGCGCCCCTCTCCCAAAATGTGGCGTCCCCTTGATTACAGTTACAATGGCGAAAAGATGCCTTCGGAGGGCGGCAAGATGTCCTCCGAGGGCGACATGGTGCCTCTGCCTTCTATGGGTGGCATAATACGCTCTAACCCTATTCCCTGCGGGCGGCCAGAATTACGCTAACCCTGCGGCTGGCAGATATTGCCCCCGGTAATTTTTCACCCGCTGCTTCTGAACCGTAACGTCTATCGTTTTGAAACTTTTGAACTTTTCCTAGATATGAATGACGCGTGTTGTGTCAAAATTTGAAAGAAAAAATCAGCCGAGCAGAGACGGCTCCAGGCTCATGTTTTTGGGAGGTCGTTACGAAAGCGGTTGTGCGGCGCATACTTACTTCGTAGTTTGCGGTGGAATAAAAGCGTCAGAAACTAAGTCACTGCTATATGCATCGCACATTCTGTATTCAAGAGCCAAAACTGGTCTAGAAACATGTCTTTTTATTTGCATGGATAATTTTCTAATTTTGAGATTTTCTAATCGCTTCTCTGGACGTGATCGAGTCGAGGATACTAATGTTAATCGCCCATAGCAATAATCATCTATGGTGACGATTTGCGTGACCCCACCCAAGAGGTCATTAACTAACCCAGACCTAAGAAATCGATATATGTGCATATAGCTAATTCAAAGACCAACAACTTGACGCAAACCAAATCATTTTATTGTTATAACTTTAATAATTACGACGGTCGGAGCATAATCACTATTTTTGGACTTGGTCCATTTTGTCTTTCACTTGACCTGGAAGATAACCCGTTTACCTGAAACCAAAATAAATATATACCATCAGATTCCTCACATGACAGGCAACATGCTGGTTTTTAACGCGTTGCTCATGCTGCATGATTTGGAAGTTAGCAGGGGGGTCTGTGAGCCCCCCCCCGTTGAGGCCGAGGGTGAAAAACGCGCTCCCGTAGTCCACGTGGGGTTAAAATACACTCAAATAACAAAATAAAGGTAATTTTCTTCGTCATTTCAAGCCGTACCCCCCCCACTCAATAATTATCGGTGACGCCCCTGGCGAGTTGGTATGAAGATAAACGCTATTAATTACTTATATGGGTATATTCTACGGAATGTGACGCGTTTTGTTGTTGTTGTTTCTTCTCACTCCGAAAAAGCGTTTTTCCCTAAAAAATCATGTTTCACACACAAATATCCCGAAAAAGTATTTTTGTCTAAAAAGTGAAAACCTTTTTAACCTCGAATACCAAAACAAGGTGACCGGTCCAGATCCGGGGAGAAAAAAGGGATACTTTTTCACCACAAAAAGATGCCCCCCACCCACGGAGAGAGTCTGGATCCGTCAGTGGACTGAGGCCCCTTCGACCCTGCTTTCCTCGGGCTTCAGTCACGGCTCACGAGTTAGCAGCAGTGTTTTCAATGGATTGGGTGCACCCATGGGTGCCCACTCGATTCTTCCGATTGTCTGGGCTGGGTATGCATTTTTCGACTTTTATGGGTACTGGGTGGGCATGGGTATGACAATTTTTGAGTCATGTCGCTAGCTCCATTATTTTTTACTTGTCAACCAGATGTTTAACCAGGTAAATATGGTTATAAATGATATAGGATACTTAAGCAATACATTTTGACAATTATATGAGAACAATAAATCATGGTAAGTACCTAGCACTGGTGAAAGATTTAACAATCCAAAATCATGTCCGATCCAAGGTCTGATCCGGTATGACAAGGTTGGCCGAAAAGTGTTCGATGAGTCAAAAGCCACAGCAATACACAGGTGCGTGATATTATGTCTCGTTAATAGCATGCAAGTAAATATGTTAGGATAATGGTTGCAACCTTTGTGAAAATACTTATCTGCCTAATATGGATGGGCCAAACCGGGCATGGGCCTCAGTATTATGAATTTGAATGGGTCTGGTCTGGGTCTGGGCTTGGTGTTCATGGGCTTCGGCTGGGCTGGGCTTGGGGTTTAGACAGCCATTGAAAACTATGGTCAGCAGCACAAGGTGGCATCACTATGGCAGACTGATTTACGTCCCAAATCCGAAATGTCCGGACGCTAGCAGACAATGGAGGCTTGGCTAGGGAGAACGCATTGTATATGTAGATTGTAGGGGATGTTGTCACCTTATGGCTTATTTAGCATATTCATGGCTTGTGGCTTATTTAGCATATACCTACATCAGCTGCATTTGCAATTTGCATTTGCATTGCTTTGCATGGGAATCGTCACCGAACGATGCCAGTGCTTCAGTAGCTGCGTCGAAGTCCCGGGGCTGAGCGTTACATCAGGCGCTATCGCTATCATGAAGTGCGGTGGGGCTTTCCTGTTCGTTGGATATCGCTCAGTCTCTGTTGCAGCAGTATAGTCCGCTGTGGTGCGTCACGGCGATAGGATGACTTGCGTCGCTCCGTCTCAGAGGGAAAGTTTTGGCAGCCAACACAGGCTGTCAGTGCTGAGCCACACAGAAAATTATGGACATCCGTCACACAACCGCCCGTCACCTGTCATTGACCGCCCGACACCTGTCATTGACCGCCCGACACCTGTCATACGTCAGGTAAGCCCGCCAACTGCTGATCTTTTACAGCTGCGACTTTCAGCTACTTTCAGACCTTTTAGATAACATATACCTACCTATATGTTATGTCTATGTATAAACCGAATTTCAGGGTGGTGATGAGTGATGACTAAGTAAAAGTACATTTGTACATACCAATATTCTCTGCTGGGCCTGACTGTAGGCACATACCTTAATATGCAAATGAGCTTTTCTCTTTTTTTTAAATCTCATAAGCTATTTTAAATACCGGGGTTATGCATAACTGCTTGGTATTTAGTGGCCACTGGGTCATAATGAGTTACTGATCCATATTTCGTGTTAGAATAAGGCGCGGGCCTTTACCCTAGTGAGGTAGCGAAATATGTTAAAAAATATTGATAGCAGGTCGTGTCAAATGTACAGGAATACACTTTATAAAGATTTGTATGATATAAGTATATCGATATAAGTTGTTATCCAAACTTTAATGGCTTACTTTCAGGAGTGATATTTGAGTAAAACGAGTCAACTATGTATAAATCGTGATGTATTATTGCATGTTCCTGTCGCTTTTGAGTGCAATTTTGAGCAATCAGTGACATACGTTAGGTCAAAACATTCTGAGGTCAACAGGCATTGTAATATACCTATATACTTATGCGGTTGATTTTCATGCAGGAGGTGAAACAAACCCTCAAAAACCATATCCATGCAACAAGTACAAATTGTGGTAAATACCCTCCTCCGAGCGCAGATGTACCCCATGCAATCATTATTATAAATATTACAATATTAATGCCCAAATATTGCGCAATATGTAAAAAATATTATGCCCTCTCCACGCACATAACTATTCATTAACCCGCGCCGGGCCGGGGGGACGTTTTTACTCCCCCTCAGGTTTTTCCTGGATATCGGGAAAACGGCGGAGCGTAGCGCCGCCAAATTTTCAGTATCTGTTCATTTATCTTTTGTACAACTCTCGCTAACTTTTGGACATTAGTTCATGTCAGGTCAGCTCACCAGGCAAGGTAATCTGACCCTACCTTCAAAAAAGTTTGCGATCCTACCGAAGCCACAGCTTTCAGCCGATCGGTTTCGTACTTGCAGCATTTCATGAGAGTATTACTACCTACAGCTCGTATATCTCGGATATTTATATCAGTGACCTAAGGTCAGGTCAATTTCTTGAACTCTCTATTATAACTCCATGGGAAAATATTAAAATGCTTTCCATTCTGAGGATACGCATGATATCAGCCCAATTCGTTCTGTATCATGTTATTATGGGTCATTTTTGAAGACCAAGATGTAGTCTTTGTTTTGGCATCCTTACAGGGTCAGCTGATGTCATCCGAGGTCACCAACACTTTTTATCGATAACTCTCGATACAATCAAGATAGATAAGTGAAATCAGCACCATTGTGTTTGTCTTGTCGAAACGCGTCTCCCAATATGCAGCATGACCTTGTTGGGTCAACACTTGACCTTGACTTGAGGTTGCATTTCTAGGTTGACCTAACCTGGTAATCATATACATGGTTCAAAGCGCCTCAACGAATCAAACACGATGGTGTCATAGTTACTTCCGTATCTTAATTAAATAAACAGGTATTCGTGAAAACAGTTTTGGCAAAAAAAATTGACTTTCGATGACCTCTGCAGCCTAAACTATTGACCTGAGGTCAAATCTGAGGACAACTAGGTCGATTGCAATCTTCAATGGCTGGTGGTTATTAATTAAACGTTTGTTTCTAGCTATCATAGTTTCCGAGATAATTGGGGGTATCTGGAGCTAAGTCCTAAATCTGGTGAATCTGGCCTTTGATGACCTCTGGAGTGACCTGGTGACCCTAATATTGACCTGATTAATTTTTCACATAAATAGTTTCCAAATCACTTTTGACGAGCTCTCGAATGGTAATTTTGGTTTATGTCTAGGTCCCATAGGAGCCGAGTCCCCCCGGCCCGAGGAAGATGGCGCCGAGGAGCGGCCCGGCGCGGGTTTAGTGATTGCAGAACGGCTAGCTCTCTCGCGCTGAGGCCTCCGATCTCCATGTTTATCGACACAGGTCATCGCGAACAGCGGAGGCCAGGCCGGAGCACGTGCCAAATATCAGCCGGCTCACCCTGAGCAGTGACGTCCTTGCATGAAGCTTACGCAAATATATGCATGAAGCATCTTCTTTGCAAGCCGGTGGTTCCCTATGCCGTAGGCCGTAGCCGTCCAGCGTAGTTGCATATTTATACTTTGCTTATTGTATTTGCGTAATGATGTATTTACAGGGCGGCCCAGATAAAGCGTAACCCACTTTTTCTTCAATTATGAAAAATGTATTAACTGCACAGTCAAGACTGATATATCATTCGAAAAACAATTCAATGGCAAAGCAATCACCATCAGTCGTAGCCATCAGGAAGCTCGCACCCTCGGATCGCAATCCTATAGCAGATGCTCATGGTGAGCCCCGGGGCGGTCCTGGATGCGCGGCAGTCGGACGTGCTGCCGATGGTCCACTGTGCGGCAGATCTGGTCGACGGTGACGCGCCCCATATCGACTCTGATGGCGGCTTTAAGCTCCCGAACTGTCGCTAGTTTGTCCCTGTAGACTCTGTTCTTGAGCTGTCCCAACCCGGTCACCCGGGTTGGGCCACTCGGTTTGAACATTCTGCGTTGAAAGTTTCATTTTGACCAGATCCTACGCGGATACCCGCAGAAAGTTTCTCGAGAAGTTCAATGTAGACCCAGGGCTAATTTCAAGGTAAAACCACTAGGGGGCATGATAAGAATCAAACATAGCCTGGAGCAGCACTTCCCCGGGCGACACATCAGTTTCAAGACGGCCGTGACGTGGGCTTCACACTCGCCCGACCTGTCGCCCCTAGACTTCATGCTATGGGGACAGCTTAAGAACGGAGTCTACAGGGTCAAACCAGCGACATCCGGGAGCTTAAGGCCGCCATCAGAGTCGAATGGGCGCGTCCACCTCGACCGGATCCAGCCGACGGTGGACCACCTGCAGCACGTCCGACTGCCGCGCATCCAGGACCGCCCCGGGGCTCACCTTGAGCATCTGCTGTAGGGTCGCGATCCGAGGGTGTGAGCTTCCTGATGGCTACGACTGATGGTTATTGTTTTGCCATTTAATTGTTTTTCGAATGATATCTCAGTCTTGACTGTGCAGTTAATACATTGTTCATAATTGAAGAAAATGTGGGTTACGTTTTATCTGGGCCACCCTGTATTAACTGTACGAGTACTTGGCACGCCTTTGTAGCTCAGTGGGACGCTCACGAGACACATTACTGTGTCTCGTGAAATCGCGAGCAGTGTGTGGTCATGGTCATAGGCGTAGGCGATGGGGGCAGTGGTGGAACTTTATGAAATCGGTCGGGGGGGGGCCCTAATGTTAATTTGATATATTTTAACCCCATTCTTACCATGCAACGCCATAGACCTAATGTTAAAACATGAAATTATTAGGAGGCTCGGGCCCTTCCTAAGAGATTTAAAGTTCCACCCCTGGCTGGGGGCATGGGGGCAAATGCCCCCAACACTTTTTGATTTTAACATTACGCCTAAGGATGTTGCATGGAAAGAATCGACTTCAAACTTCAAATGCCCCCCCCCCCCACCACTTCAAATGAGTTTCTACGCCTCTGGTCATGGTCAACCACAGATATCACACATTACTGAAACCGGTCATATCGGTTGTACTGATTGGCTGCCAATTTCAGCCGGTTCAGTTCCCGATAACCGTCGGACCATGGATAAGTGAATACGTCGGACGCTTGAACGCTTTAAGACACTGTCTGTTCAAAGTAAAATTTAATATGTTATAGAACAATCGGATTTAGTAAGCACCATATTTTTTATTCGAATTTGATAAGCATCATTATTTTTTTCGCGCCCAGTCGCCCAATATCATCGTTCAATGTTAAGTTTTCTTCCAGCCTGATTTAAGATCATATATAGGCACGAAGGAAAATATTTCCCCTGATAGGCAAATATTTCCCTTGAAGGGTCAATTTACTTTCACCCAGGGATTTTCAGATCCAACCATTGATGATTTTTTCCAACCGAAGGGTCTTTTATTTTTACAAAGGGCAATCCGATACCAAAGTACCTTGATTGGGAAAAATTTTTTCAACCAATGACGCAATGACGGATGGTAATAAGCAGTTGTTTCAAGAAGTACCTGTGCTTCCTGCACAGTGTTGTTTATAAATAAGTACGGAAAATGTCTCAACTGCGCTGAATTTGGCGCTCAATCGCAGCTATATATCCAGTGGTGTGTAGAAATCGCAAACCGTTTTTATATTGTTATGAAAAATGAAATTAATTGTAGCTTTTTTGTATTTGCACTGCTTTGGCGAGCATAAAGTATACAATTACAAAGTAATATTTAGTTCCTAAGACTTGTTTTTGCATGTTTTTGCGATATCATCTGGTAGAGGCAGTGTCCCTTTAAAGCTTATCGAAGTAGCGTGAAGCGAGCAGTGGTCTTCAGTGATGACGTACGGACTCATAGCGGGCAAGGCAACTTAAATACTGCGGGACTACACGGGGCGATTGTCAGATATCAGCGGGGTTATCAGAGAATGCTTCAGCGGCGCTATCAGAGATGACTCAGGACTGCCATACCGTGTCAACAGTCACCTGGTGTTATCGTGGTGTTTCCACCCATGTTTACGGACTCCTGTGTGGTGGTGCCTATCAGTCGGTCTCGGCTACGCCGGTCGGTGGTGGCTGGACGACCGCGTCATTGCACGATTAATGCGAAACAAGATGTTGTATCCCATGTGCAATAAGTGCATGTTGGCCGACATGCGTGTTGTATGGTATGCGGATCCCGAAAACATGTCCCTGGATCTGATCTGAAGAGTCTGGATATCCTGCATCCACTTGTTAAACGAGTTTTTTTATCGTCGATGGATCCACTAGGATCCATTTTGTGTATGCCATGATATTCTCTGCAGGATATTTGACATAATCCCTCCTTTCCTCTTCCTTTGTGTTCTTCTCGTTATCACCCATCCGTATGTCCTTGTCTGTCCCTCTCATATGTTCGTTTTCTTCTGTCATCTCTGTCTTCCTTATTAGTTACATTTTTATCGTCTCTACCTGTCCTCAAGTCAGCCGTATCACCACCTCCTCCCCAACTTATTCATCCTGCCATCCATATTCTCCATGTTTCTACAGACCTCCAAACGCTCTTTCCGACCTGATCTCGGTGCCGGTGGCGCGCTCACGTCTCCCTGTAACCCCCTCCCTCTCGTTCTCCGCGGAACTAACTCCGTGACGGCGGCGCGGCCCTCTCCCTGTCCCCTCTCTCCTCCGTCGTCCGCGGAATAACCTCCCGTGCCGCAGGCGGCGGCCCCGTTCTCCGCTGTCCCTCCCCTCCCCGCTCAACGACTTAACCTCCGTGCGGCAGGCGGGGCGGGCACCCCTCCCTGTCCCCTCTCTTCCTCGTCTCCGCAGACTAACCTTCCCCGTGCGGAGGCGGCGGCCCCGTCTCCCTGTCCCTCTCCCTTCCTCCGTCTCCGCGGACTAACCTCCGTGCCGGCGGGCGGTGTCGATAAACTCGGCTGCCTCGCTGAAGTAGAGGCCGATGTTGCACTCCTCCGCGTCCTCTGCCGGCACGCGCATGAAGCCCAGGCCGGCAGAGCGGTAGAAGGACGGGTGCATGTTGACGTAGCAGCCCGAGTAGGTGGCGTTGTCGGTACCGTGCGCCGCGTTCAGCACGTGCGTCACGCCCAGAGAGCGCAGCAGGGAGAGCGTGAACGCCGTGGCACTGCAACACATGCATCCGCATAAACTTATTCAAGCTTAACATAATAATATAATAATTGATCATCCAGTGCCAGCACACCATAAACATACTTAAATTCCATTATAAAATAAGAAGGATTGAATATATAAAACAAAATACAACTAGGCACCCTCTGACTCAAACTTCGTGAATACACGAAGAAAATACTGAAGATATTTTCCTGGGCTGTCATTAGTTATTTGGCCAGCAGTAGGGGGGGGGGGGGCGTAACACTCTGGTGAGCTGTGATTGTTCGGACCGATGACGTAACACTCACACGTCACTGACGTAACACTCACACGTCACTGATGACGATGCCGGGGTACACCTCGTCATAGGGCTCCGAGGGGAAGGCCATGACGCCGCGGGAGGGCGCCACCAGCATCTCCCTCAGCTGCTGGACGGTGACGTCGGGCCGCGGCATGCGCCACGACACCGGCATTGCTGCTGCCTCCTGAGAACATGGCGAGACGGGGACAGACCGAGTCACGAGTCTGATGATGACGTCAGCAGCTGACGGTACCGGACGGGGACACGTCGAGAGGCCGGCGCGACCCTGTCTGTGACGTCAGGGACGAGAGCTCGGATGAGACACCGCTGTGACGTGGGCTCCCCTTCTGAGGCAGCCGTCAGAAGGGGGCGTAAATAGCTGACCTGAGTCACGTCATCTCCTGTCTCCCTACTACAGGAATAGCTCCACTCAGCGCAGCCGGATGCGGGCAGGACAGGAGCTGAGTGTGAGCACAGCTAAGGTGGCAACATATCCTTGTCCGGAAGAAGCTGTGGTCTTTTTAAAATGATAATGCAAGGATTGAATATCAAGTTGCTTCATCACCCTGGGACACGTACGCTTCTGAGGAAGTGCATTTGCATTACATTAAAACGTATTGCTTTTATGCTAACATGGGCATTGGTGGGCACGGTTCCGCTAATCAGCTAACCGCTATATTAGCGGAAATAACTTTTCGTTTCGCGGATTAGCATTTTCGCTAGCTTTAAAAACTGTTAGCGGACCAATTAGCTTCCGCTAAATTTAATTCCGCTAACTTTAAGTCTGCTAATAAAATTAATTCATGTTTATTGCACGTTTTCATACATTTAAGAGAAGGAAGGGGTAGATAAAGAAAATGGGATGGAGCAGCCTTCCGCCACTGTTTCAATACATTGAATTAAATGAACACATAATTAATGTGCTCATTTAAAGGAAGTGTGCCTACTGTTTTGAAATGTCAAATATATTTTGCTTACGGTAAGAAGCTATTGCTTTGATTATTGGTTACGATAAAATTCACGTGTGGAGCTCCTTTAGTTGAATTTTTACTTATATTCTGTTTTGCATTTGTTTTGTTTCAAAACCATAAACGATCGTCACTATTAAGAGAGTAGAGAAGAACTTACCTATACATGGCGCAACTAATAGACGATAAACCACAAGTTTCCCGACAGAATGTTATAAGGTAATTGTACAGTGATCCGAGAAGCTGTTCGCAGCTGTTATCAGTGCTCACGAGTTGTTTTCTATTGGCCAAGAGCTTAACATATATGCTTAGCGTTGTTAATTTAAAAGCGAAATGCCAATGCTTCTAGTAGCGAAAGCCTCTGGCGGACTAGCGATAATAAGTACTGCCAGTATTGATTGGACGACTTTGATATCTCAGCAACTAAAGTGAATCTGGGAAATGATAGTACCATGGCCTAAATTCAGAAAAATAGGTTCTACCGACTGGTGTCAACAACTCCACTGACCAATGTGAGTAGGCATACTCCCTTAATTATTTGTGTAACACCTTGACCATTCATCTGATTATGGTTCTATACCTGTAGGACAGCTCTATGTCTAGGCTAGCCTATAACATTAAAACTGCAGCTCTCTAAGTCTATTTTTTGGGGTTGAAGAACAACACACATAAATACAAAAAACTCAAGCTAATTCATATGATAATAGTTAGCGGTTACCGATTAGCGTTAGCTTCTGCTAATTTTGTTAGCGGTTTAGCGGTTTGGTGTTAGCGAAAGTAAATTTTAGTTAGCGTATTAGCGGTTAGCGAAGCTAACTTTTCAGTTAGCGATGCCAACCACTGCTACTGGGTGGTCAACAAGGTGTGAGGCACTCGTGGCATTCTTTTCATGGGGCGCTTACATATTTAACTCCACATTCAGACGTTCATCCCACTGCGACATATACGAGCGACATTTATAGCCATAACACAGCAGCGGCGACACAAAAATGGCAGCCACGCTCAGCGCGCCCAGAAGAGTTGCTGCAGTCCTTGTCTCTAAAACCGAGAAGTGCAAGCGTCCTTATCTCCAGAACCGAGCCACGGCGCGTGTGTCACCGCCGATCGCTATGCCACGAATGCGAATCTTGTGACAACCGAGTACAGACGACGTCGACATGGCATAAACCAAGGCAATATAAATAAGGTGAGGGCGTCTGAGCTCGGTCACATGACCGATCGGCGCACGAGTGCTTGGGCGAAGACTTCCAGTTTGGTTTGGGTCCATCGCGTTTTCGCCGCAATGGCGAAAAACAATGGTTAAATTGCTGAACATTATTTATGAAATGATTTTAGTATTACTTTATCTGGCCACTTTTTCCAAGAGACGCATTAATTATAGAACATAAACTAGTTTGGTTTTTATGGTCGTAATATGATACATTGTTATCATTTAATTCAAATTAACAACAGTTTCAAAGCAAGCGAAATCCTGGGTCCAAAGTCACGTGACTGACGCCCAACACCTGGCATAAACTACGCTACTGCATGTATTAGTGGACACTGGACAGTGGACACCTTTAGATGTTGCGACGCACCAACAAGTTGCAAGACGTCAGACGACACGTTAATTTGCATGCATGCAATAATTATTAAAAAATTAAAACACTCAGGTCAGGGGCGATATTTTCCAAAAATGATTGGTAAGGCCCCAATGATAGTTTTTTATATTTAAATGTAATTCTTACCATGCAACGCTATTTACCTAATGTTAAAACGTCAAATTATTGGTAGGGCTCTGGGCCTGGCCTTATACCAGGCCTTTGGAAAACGACACCAATAACTCAGGTTGCAAGTATCCAACTCCATCGGATTTAGACAAAATAACATTGGACACAGCCATTTATCTTCGCTTCACATTTCATCTTAGTGAATGACACAAATATGAATAACGCTATTTTATATCACAATTGTATGGTCCATTTGCAAAACATTAGATGCATACGGTTTTAGCCAGCTGCAGCTCTATTCCGGATCAAATTCAACATATTGCAGTATTATTTATCATTTACAGAGATCATGTGCTCGCTTGGCCTACGATTAATTTATTCGGGGCAACGTCTCTGTAATTCACATAAATTGTTGGAATGCGCATATGACGTTTGATAAATGCATAAAGAAACATGTGTTGGCAGTCGATCCTAAGACTGGCGACATTTGTCGGGGAGTGTCGAAACACGTCCGGCGCTGACCCACTGACCTGCCTGTACCGCTCTGCGACACCGGTCGGTCAGATGCCAGACGTGCCTCGGTGAAGTGCCTCGGTGACGTTCCTCAGTGACGTTCCTCGGTGACGTCCTCAGTGACGTTCGTCGGTGACGTCTCTCAGTGACGTGTCTCAGTGACGTTCGTCGGTGACGTCTCTCAGTGACGTTCCTCGGTGACGTTCCTCGGTGACGTTCCTCGGTGACTTCCTCGGTGACGTTTCTCGGTGAAGTCTCTCAGTGACGTGTCTCAGTGACGTTCCTCGGTGACGTCCTCAGTGACGTTCCTTGGTGACGTTCCTCAGTGACGTTCCTCAGTGACGTTCCTCAGTGACGTCTCTCAGTGACGTTCCTCGGTGACGTGCTGGATGGCACCACGCTGTCCGACTGTCCCCGCCCCTCCCTGACTCGTCACGGACTGCTGACCCGTGGGGTGCTGACCCGCTGACCTGCTGACCCGCGGGGTGCTGACCCGCTGACCCGCTGACCCGCTGACCCGCTGACCCGCGCGGCCAGACGGCTGGCGTGTGACGTCACTGTCACAGAGCTGTCACTGTATCACTCCCGCCGTCACTGGCCGTCACAGCGTCACTATGACCGTCACGTCACCGCGTCTGCTCACTCTGTTACGGTATCTGTCCTCTGTGGCGGCTGTCACCCGCCGTCGGACCGCCGCTGGCCACGGCCGAACAGCTGACGCGGAGGGAGGGGCCTCGCACGTGCTGTGGACAGCCGAGTGGCACGGGTCAACAGTCGACACCTCTCCGCTGCCACCTGGGAGAGCGATCTCAGCTCGCTCCGCCTGGGAGACAGCGATCACAGATCTGCACGGACAGTCGGAGCGTCAGCAGCCCTGGGCGGCGGCTGGCGGCGGCGGCGGCGGCGGCGGCGGCGGCGGCGGCGGCGGCAGCGCAGTCCTGGAGTCGTGCTGCCGGCTATTTTTACTCGGCCGCGCGCGCGGAACTGGATACACAGCTAGTTGACGCGCCGCCGAGGCCGCTTGGCAGCGCCGCGGGGCTGCCGTTCGTGACCTCAGAGGCTGACTCAGAGCGTGACCCTGGCGTGCCTCCGGGGGGGGGGAGGGGCGCCCGAACGGCGGCGAATGATGGGCAGGTGGACAGGACGGGACGGGGACCAGACAGCAGCGGACGGGGAGGCTGGATTGACACCGAGGGAACGGGACGGGGAAGGTGTAGCAGCGGCTGCAGCGCTCGACCCTTACATATGGGGCCGTGATTCAGAAGTTAGGGTATGGCACTCGTATGGGTGCCATTGTCCGTTAGATAGAAATCACATTTTTAGCTCAGAAGGAATGCACTTGTATTTATAAAGTGAAGAGCGTCAAGTACTATCGGCGAGAGGGTTAGCGGAAGAAGGGCGTTGCCAAGAAAATAAACCTAGCGCCGCGTAGTGGTCGACGTTGGCGCGACAACACTTGCGCAGCGCCCATAGGTGGCACTGCCCTCGCAGCAGGGGAGGGGCACCACAAGAACCAAACCAAAGCATGCAGCTGGCCAAGAAGCGCATATTTGTAATTTATTTATAGCAGAAAGCATTATTCCTGCATCATGAAAAGCTCCAAAAAACCGGACCGGTTCAAAACTTTGCGGTACAATGCTGTTTTGTATTACATTTCTGACATGACTCAATGCGACACAATGTAGCTTGCACGTCCTTATCTTAA
>VOPJ01011582.1:0-32244 GCA_014673585.1 Semibalanus balanoides
CAGAGCTGTGGCGAACCCAAACAGACTGCGTTGCGCTGAAGTAAAGACGATACGGAAAAGTGGTTTCTCGAGTACATATCTGAAAGTTAAAATCAGTTATCAGAAGCGAAGAAGCTATTTAGTAGCAAAGTAAAGATCATACGCAATAGTTCCACTTATCTGCAAAAAAAGAACAAAATACAACACACCAAACCTGTGGGATAAAAATATCGATATTCACACATAGCGTGTTAATGGAGTACAAGTGGGGTGTAGTTGGAAATATGTATGCTTGTATAAATTAAAAATCATGCAGATTTTGATTGAAATACTCAAATTGCTCACAAAATACTCAAGTAGCCCACCACAAGGGTTCAGAAACCTAAACTATAGGTATTGTCAAGTGTTTTAGTTGGTAAGGTGGGGCCCAAGAGTTGCTTTAATAAGTACCATCAGAGTTCTGAAACCCAAAACTCATGTAAACTCAGTTAAGTTGAACACTGTTTACCTGGAAAGCATTATTATTCGGTTCGTTCGCCAGAACACTGACCTACACATTTCTGTTGTATACTTCCATACAAAGAGGAAAAAAACATTTTAAGATCTTTCAGTAAAAAAAAAAACCAGCGGAAAGTGCTCTCAAATATGCTCTCCAAAAATCAGTTTATATCCATATGCGTACACTTCCTGGACATGAGTAAGAAGACCGACGTAAAGATTTCCAATGAATTACCCTACGCTGTTCATTTTACTCTGCGTTGGTGATGCCTCCTCTATGACAGCTCTACGTTTCGCCATAGAGCTCTGAATCCCTCCTCAGAACACGTGCAGCAGCAGATTCAAGAGGCACCCCTGCCGCTGATCCGAGGCAACAGAGGTGGAATAACCAAGTGTGAGGTGGCCAACTCACACGGTGGAATAAAGCACTCTGTCTGCGGCCTGGTGGTCGTCTGTCTGGTCAGTACGATGGCGCAACCTATGACGCCCAGGCGGCCAGCTCGGCCATGTCGTCCTCGTCCTCCTCCTTCTTCTTGGCCTTGGCGCCTGCCGGAGACACACAGAGAAAAGCGACCGTCAGTCGGGTCAATCGGCACATCACACAGGGGCACATAGGGACACAGGGCACATAGGGGTACAACGGGGGCCACATAGGGGCACACCAGGGGTACAACAGGGGCACATATAGTACACCAGGGTCACAGGGTACACAGGGCAAGCAACAGGGGTACACAGGGCAACACAGGGGTACCACAGGGGTACATAGGGGGTTACACCGGGCACATTAGGGAGTACATAGGGGGCACACAGGCCGGCACCACAGGGTACACAGGGGCACACAGCCGGGTTACACAGGGGGCACATATCAGTACACAGGGGTACACAGGCGGTTACCACAGGCACACAGAGGCACACAGGGGTACACAGGGGCCACACAGGGGCACACAGGGTACACAGGGGTACACAGGGGTACACAGGGGCACACAGGGGCACACAGGGGCACACAGGGGCACATAGGGGTACACAGGGGCACATAGGGGTACACAGGGGTACACAGGGCACATAGGGCACACAGGGGTACACAGGGGCACCAGGTGAAACACAGGGCACACAGGGCAACCACAGGGTACACAGGGCGCACACAGGGTACACAGGGCACATATAGTAACACAGGGGTACACAGGGGCACACAGGGGTACACAGGGGTACACAGAGGCACACGGGGGCACATAGGGGTACATAGGGGCACACAGGGGTACACAGGGGTACATAGGGGCACACAGGGACACATAGGGGGCACATAGGGGGCACAAAGGGGGTACACAGGGGTACACAGGGACACATAGGGGGCACATAGGGGGCACAAAGGGGGCACAAAGGGGGCACAAAGGGGGTACACAGGGGTACACAGGGGTACACAGGGTGCCGCCCCGATCATATCGGCTCAGGCCTCAGAGTCTCACCACCGGACACAGAGTGCCGTGTCGCACATCTGCGGTCACCAATGTTCCATCACGTCAGCTCGTCTTAGTGTGGTGTCGTATGTATGTGTATTGTGCAACAAGAACACACACAAGCTCTTATAATTCCGATTTACAGCTCATCACTGATTTAATTAAGGCCCATACCTAAGTTTCTGAGTTCCGAAGTTTTGTTTGCGAATACTTTAACCTAGAGCGATCAAGAGAGAGTCAACAAATTAGGCTGGCAACTTCTCGGAATTAAAAGTTTATTCCACAGGGGCACACAGGATGAACCGCGAAAGATAGACCGACAGCGTTAAGCATTATCACATTTACGCAGAAAACAGAGCAAAACAGAGCGCCGCCGCCGCCGCAGCCGCCGAGCAGCACACCTTCGCTAATGCCAACCAGTAATACACCTGAGACTGGCATGAAAATAGCCCACGCCTATGTGCTAATAAGACTAACGCAGAACGTAAGAAAGCATGATTGCCTCCAGGCAGGGAGATTCAATTTCATTTTCATTTATTCCTTCATATCGCCAACAGGCACTGTGCCCACTAATAGACGAAGTCAAGTGATACAAATACATTGTCAATTTCTTCAACCTTTTGTGAAAAGCGAGGCGTGTTTGTTATCCCGTATCTGTGTTGTGGTTTTCCAGCTTTGCTTATCTCTGGTCTGCCAGCTACAGCCGGAAGTTTCCATGGTGACCTTCCACCACTTGACAACGCGCCAAAGGTCGCCTCTCGCCACCTTTAGCACACCGAGCCAGTCAGGAAATGGCGGCGGGCGCTTAAAGGAAATTGGTCACCTTTAACACGGGGTTTTGAACTGAGATAGCAGATTTGTAGAGCAGATCGTAAAATAGGTTGTGGTGAAATAATTGTCACGCTACGGTAAGTGATTTCAACACAGGACTAGTGGGCCCCTTTAAGAAGACACTGTTTCGTGTCCCGATCGGGACACGAAACTTCACCGGAGATATGATGGCATATCCGCTGACGTCAGAATTGCGTCATATGCAGATTCTGCCGCAAACTAGCCGTAACCAGTCATGAGTAAATACTAGTACCGATTGTTATTACAGTAGACACCGGTTATAGCGCCCACGGTTTATAAGCCCAGCCGCTTATAACGCCCAAGATTGCCCAATACGGAATTTACTGTGCAAAGGTATAGGCAGAAACTCCACTTATAACGCCAACACTTCAGTTAAAACGCCCAGTTCAGCGCGCGCTAAGTCATCGTGTGGCCCACTCCTGCCGGCTCTACACGTGTACAAGCGGCCGTGGTGCCGCGGTTTTCGCTGTGTTTCATGCCCGAGTCCGACCGCACCGTGGCGCGTTAGAGGCTCCACACAGGCCTTGAGAGGATAAGTTTCGAGAACATGCAGGGGTTTGAAACGTTCGCGAATGACGTATACGAATTTCACAGTGGAAGAATATTTGTTTGTTTGTTTATTGGGGTTTTCGGGCGCGCCGACAACTAAGGTCAATTTGCGCCCAAGTGGAAGAATATGATGATGCAGCTAATGATTAATTATATTGTTCTTATTAAAAACCTCACGGGTGATATCAATGTCTTTTTTGCGTTTCGTGTGGCCATATTTAGGAACTTCGGATAAAGCGTCAGCTCGGTTATTTACACCCAGTAAATATTGGGTCCCAGGTGCGTTACAAACGGCGTCTACGCTGCTACCAACCGGGGTCGGCGGATTTCAGTGACTGTCGACTGGGGCAGTTCATTTAATATTTGTATTAATATTCGTATTTTGGGCCATATGCATGACGTCATGCATTGTAATTTTTTAGGTGGTGAAAGAGAAAAGAGAAACGCCCATTTTCGACGGATATCCATCTATCGTCCAAACAAATGCAATTTTGTTTTTTAAAGCTCAGAGTACTCCGTATAGCCAAGTTTCAAGACAACTTGCGATGTGAATTATACCCTTTAAAGGGAAAAGGTCACATCGAAACTCATTTTAAATTTGGTTTTACTAGTATTTTTAGCTAAACCCGCGCCCCGCTGGGGTCATTATCTGCCCCCTCCCAGATTTTATCAATAACTAACTAACTAAAAAAAATGACAGATATCAACGTGCCACTTGCAGTGCCTTATCCTACATCAATGTTACGTCTTCTCAAGAAATGTCGATGAAATTGATGCAGTACTTTGGGAGAAATGACCTTTTAATGACGTCATGTTATACCATTTTTGGTGAAAAAGGAGCGAGTGTAGATAAAGTTTTGGTAATAATCGAGTAGGAGGTTAGAAATAGAGCGCAAATCAACCATGGAATTATTTAAAAGCAAATAAATGTGAGTAAATGTGACAGTGAATGTTTTCAGAAATTTCACATGTTCTTGCGTCTAAGGCTCGGAATTGTTCCGAAAACGAGTTTGAGTGAGTTTCTTAGCCACCCCTTATACAAACTAGTCTACAAGAGTTCCGTAAATGGAGAAGAAGCAGAGTGATATATATGTATCGTCTGTTAGTGAGGAGTGTAAGTAGGACTACTATGTATTTTGATTATATATGAGTGAGACGTTAGAGATCATATCTATTCTTTATGTTCAAGTGAGTGAGTGAACGAAAAAAGAGGAAGAGGCATATGTGAGAGAACTAAGCATGAATGATACCTAAACCAAATTTCAAAGCAATATCTTTATTTTTGACTGACTTATTGATTTTTCAAGAATAAGTAACCCATGACGTAAATACAAAAATACTTTTTTGACTTTTATTAACCAGATATAGACAAAAAATGTCACAGCTGTATTTCTGAGACAAAACTGGACTTTTTCTTTAAATGTATTTTGTATTTAGACTATTCAATTTCACAATTTGACCTTATATGACCCGACTTTAAACTTTTATGGTGTTCTGTTGTGAAAAATGCTCCAACTATCGAATAATATGTGTAAAAAACATAAAACATGTGTCGCATGACTTTCGTAGACCTTTTGCGAACAGTGACCTTTTGTGACCCGACAGGTTTATTCCACCTTGACCTTTGCTTACAATTTCACTTTTGCTTAATGCGGGGGATTCATTATACCTTTTAGAGCGTGCAAAAATAGTATCAATCTAAGGCTTTGGATGAAAAATATGTCCAAAGAACTAAAATATCTCGATTTTAAGTCGACATGGAAAAAAGTCGACGGACCAAAAGTCAAACGAATAAAAAATAGAGTGACAAAAAGTCAACAGAGTAAAAAGTCAACAGACCCAATTTTCGTGACCCACGCCCGAGCTAAACCTGACTCACTTATCCCTAACCACATAGGGGTAAGTATGAAAAACTAGCCGAAGGCCGCAGGCCGACGCGCGAAAAGCGGAGAGCGTTACAGCGTTACACTAATCCTCCCGACCCTGAAGCCGAAGGCCGAGACCACGATCACCTTCACCCGGCCAAACAAACTACAATAAACCATTTCGGCTTTTTATCTTCCCGACTTTTATCTCTTGTCTTTTTCATCTTTTGACTTTATCTATACGACTTTTACTATTCGACTTTAAAGAGTGTTGGACTTTTTGCCATGATGTCTTTTACCTTTTCGACTATTACTTTCGACTTTTAGCGATGCCGACTTTTTACCTCGACTCCTTCGCCCCTCGACTTTTCCGTCTTTTTGCTTTTAATCCTTTGGCACTTTTTTGCCCTGGATATCCCTGAGGCCCCGTCGCCGTGTCTCCGTCGTCGATCACATCCGCCAATCTGGTGCGGCAGTCGGCGGGTTCGGCGGCCGATGACCGAGAAGCTATCAAGACCCGGCCCGGGACGCATCTGCGGAGAACGAACAAGCTGCGCCGGCCGATCCGAGTCGCCCGTCAGATCGAGGCCGTCAGATCCGAGCGTCAGGCGGATCGCTGTCAGGATCGAGTCGCGTCAGATCGAACCGTCAGATCGAGTCGTCAGTCAGATCGAGTCGCCCCGGCCGATCGAGTCGCCCCGTCAGATCGAGGCCGCTGTTCAGATCGAGTCGGCCGTCAGATCGAAGCCGCTGTTTCAGATCGAGTCGCCGTCAGATCGAGTCGCCCGTCAGATCGAGCGTCCAGATCGAGTCCGCCGTCAGAATCGAGTCGTCGTCAGATTCGAGTCGTTCGTCAGATCGAGTCGCCGTCAGATCGAGCAGTCAGACCGGGGACGGCTCGAGTGACGGCGCCCAGAGGCACGTTACGCCGCCGCGGCCGATGATGAATGAGAAACGACTCAGTAATGGCCACTGGCGAGTCCAGAACGTCGAGAAAGGTGGCCGGGAGGGGAGGGGGGGTAAATCCCCCCAAAGTGTGACCATTTGTAAATCATCAGACCTGGGCTGTGCATTTAGAACTGATTCAAGACACACTTTCCATGTACATAATGCATTGATTTTCTTAAAAACGAGAAATGCGTCAATTTACGTCTAAACTAAACCGTTTTGCGGGTCATTCTATCTCTTCCGCTTCTCTCTTCACCGCCTCTGCTTAGTGTCAGCAGGTCTGACAGCTTCCGCTCTGTGTCAGGCAGACGGTCCTGTGTCTCTGTCAGCCGCTCTGTGTCAGCCAAGGGACGCCGACGGCCGACTCCGCTCTGTGTCAACCAAGAAACGCCGACGGCCGACTCTCGGCTTCAGCGGAAATCCCACGGCCGACTACCTCTCCACCCACAAAGCCACCGGCAGTCTTCTTAAGAGCAAACGCGAGTTCCGCGAAAGGCACAAAACAGGCCGTAAGTGAGTTAGTGAGTTAGTGAGTGAGTGAGTTAGCCGACACAGAAGATGTGTGACAATGGACTGGCTGGCAGGGACAGCGCCGCCCTGTGACGCTCACTCAGCCGGGCCGGCAGCCGGCAGAGCGGCTCGGCGACGCGGCGGAGGTGCGACGGCCCATCACAGCACGCGGCAATATCCGCACCGGCTGTTTAGCATTCATGACGCGTCCACACACGCTGTCCCGCTGTCATCCGACGCCCTGGAATACTCATCCTGATCGGGCCGCCTCTCTCCCCCTGCGGCGAGATAGGCGGCCGTGCGTCGCGTGGCGGCGTGGTGCGCGGCGGCGCAGCATCCGGCCGCCACAGGGCCGGACGGCGGGCCACATCGTCGGCAGCGGCGGCGGCAGGGCCATTCGACGGCCGTCGGACGCAGCGGCAGCACGCACCCAATCTGACCACCGGCCGACTGACCCAGAGAGACACTGCGACCCGACCTCGCCGATAGACAGCGGGCTCGCCAGGTCTCTGGTGGCCGGCTCTTCACTGGTGGTCGGACACCTGTCCAGCGGACGGAGCAGCCCCCGCGTGACAGGAGATGACGGCATAGCTGCCGGTGCGGAGAGGCGCAGAGGACAGACCGTCCCACAGGTGGGTACCGGTGAAGCGGGCTCAGCTCTGCAGTACTGGTGGGCGATGTTCGGGCACTGGGAACGAGCTGATGTCACCACTGAAATACGCTGAACTGTTACTGGAGACAATGTACCAGCTTCAAAGCCATTTTCATTTTTAGTCCATTGTAATTTAATGATATTGATTATAAGGCGGCGCAAGTAAGAAATATTTACATTCGACTCACTGACCTCACGGTACCAAAGTTCTTATATGTAAATGTCCTTAACTTTCACACCTACTAAGTGTAGTTAAACCATTGCGTTAAATACAAACAGTTCCAGAACACACTAACAGGGCTTGTTTTCACACATCAGAGGCCTCTTGCACCAAATAATCTACCCGGATAAAAAATAATCCAACCCACCATGTAAAAGCTACCCAGCCGGATATTTTATCTTGCACCAAGCGAAGCAGCCATCTGGGTATACCAGTTGGCTGCTTCACTTGGTGCAAGATAAAATATACGGCTGGGTAGCTGTACATGGTGGGTTGGATTATTTTTTATCCGGGTAGATTATATGGTGCAAGAGGCCTCTGATCACTTATAAGCATATCCGATTAATTTCATTTGGGTGTCAAAACTTACTTTTGTTTTAATTTGTATTGTTTTATTTATCAGTTAATTTTTGCAATATTTATAATGATATTGTGTTAATCAAGAAGACACATAATCCCTTATACACAAAGCCTTTTACAATAATTTTGTTTGTCCCAACTTTTCTCACTTGATTTATTTTTTAGCGACAATTATTGTTTTCCATTTCGAACTGTTTAATTCATAATTTAATTCCTGCAATGTTTCTTCAAGTATTTAAGTTATATCGTTTCAAGTTAAGTTGCAACCGTATGCATCGCAGCTCCAAATGCATCATATGCCAGTCGAAACGATCAGCCCTCCGTTACATATCGTTCTTGTTATACGTTTGTTTGTATAGACTTCGCCTGTAAATGTAGAACATAAGCCAAAGGGCACAAGCACACGCCGATGAACAAGAAAATAAGCCTTCTATTTGCTAGCCATCTTATATTGCGGTAACCAGACACCCGTGTCCAGTCAAACCTCGGCCCAATTTGCTCTGACCACACACCACACTACACACACACACACACACACACACACACACACACAGCACACACACACACCACACACACACACTACACACACACACACACACCACACACACACACACACACACCACACACACTGTCTGTTGCCCTGCGGCCTCTCGGGGTCATCGGTCAGCTCTCTCTCTGCTGACCCGGTGGGTCAGCCTCTCTCTCTCTCTCTCTGCTGACCCGGTGTCAGCTCTGAGCAACTGGGGTCTACTGAGTCATCCATCAGTTCAGACATGTCCGGGCGCTGGCGGACATCGCCTGGTGACGGCCGCTCAATAAGCCTCGCGCAGATACCATCTGCATCATAAATGATGCGTCAAATGTGCTCATGTTGAAATCTGGCGCCATGATGCAATCGCTGGAGTGCTGCCGCGCGCGTTTTTCGATGGACTTCTCATAAGTGTTCATGAATTCCGTCTCAAGCATTTTACGTAAGCATCAATGATATTACAAATCGCCGGTTGAAAACATCCCGCAATTTGCGAGATCGATCGCTCTCCGTTTTTTGCTTGACTTTAAACAGCCAAGATGGAAAACAAATGAATATATTTGCGTTCAAACAGTAAAATAGTAAACAGTCTTGTACTCCAGAAGAGTAGGAGACAACGATTTGGATAACGTTTATGCACTTCTTTCGTTTGCATTTACATTGCATAAAACTTATAAAGTAAATAAAAAAGTACTAGAAACTCCCAAAAGAGTTCGATTCAAACAACAAGTAATCACCAAATATTAATCAATACAATTTGCTAATTACGAATGGCAGCACCTGATCACTGATGCAGGTGGGAATTATATAAATGTTAAGCCCGCACCCCAGTGGGCCTCTGGGCCACCTTCGCCCCGGTGTGGGGTCAAAACGACCACCCCCAGTAACCCGAAAACGAAAAGGTCAAGGTAAAGTCACTGAGTCACTTGACGCGGGCAATAACAGCCTTGCTCGGCGCCGCGCCGGTGGCTTATGAGAATCGCTAACACTTCAGCGATCAATTAGTTACCTGCGCCGTACAAGGCTGACATTAACAGCTTAAACTGACGAGAAGCGTTTACATTAAGTACCAAGTAGCTTATAGCCTCTTACGCCGTTCCACCAATAATCCTTGGCGCGAAATGCACTCATGCTATGTCACATCTCACTCCTGTCTATACCAGCACCATACCAGCACCATGTCTATACCAGCACCAGCGAGAGTGAAGTAAACACACAGTTCATTGCGCACTCTGGATAACACGTTTAGTTGGTTTCGTGTTTTCGAGCCAGACGCCATCGCTGACCGCTGTGCGTCCCTGAACAATGTCGCCGTTGACTACTGTTGCTGACCACCGCTGACCGCGTGTGCCCTCCGTCGACAGATCCCGGCAGCGGTCAGCGCCAGTCCGGTGAATGCGAGGCGACACGGACAGACCGAGCCAGCACACGATGGCGTGCTGGGTGGAGGAGGGCGGCACGCCCAGCCACATGCGGCGCCGCTCCTCGCAGCTGGAGGTGGAGCCGCGCGCCACCGGCCGGCCGGCGCGGCCCTCCTCGCCGCGGCCCATCCCGGCCGCGCGCCGCGTCGACACGTTTCCGCCCAACTCGTGCGCCAGCCGCTCGCCGTCGCCGTCGCCGTTCGACGAGAGCTCGCCGGTGGCGGCGGCGCGGCGCAGCTCGCGCCACTCTCTGGCGGCGTCGCCGTGCCGCGCGCCGGCCGTGCTGCGCGACTGGCAGGAGGAGTTCGCGCTGCCCGAGTTCCGGCCGCGCTCCAGCTCGGTGGCGGTGCCGGCGCGGCGCGCCCAGCTGACCCGCGGTCACCGCGTACCGGAGCGGCACGCCGGCTGGCTGGACCCGGGCACAGCCTCCGCCCCGCAGCGGCGCGCCGCCCGCTCACCTGACGCTGAGCAGGCCCGGGTGCGCTCCTTCGTGACCACATCGCGCGGCATAGTGAGCCGCGGCGACAGCGTACAGCCGCGCCACGCCACGCCGCCGACCACGCCAGCCTCGTCGCTGACCTCCAGCGGCCACACGTCTCCGGCACTGAGTCAGTCCCCGCCCGCTGGGCCCCCGACGCCCACGCCGACCTCCGGCCCACCCATCATCCACCACGTGGTGCCTCTGGGCGGCGCCGGCGTCGGCAAGACGGCGCTGGTGCGCCAGTTCCTCTCCTCCGAGTACATGAACGGCTACGACACGGCCGGCGGCCTGAGTGGCGCGTCGATGCTCACCGTGGTCGTGGACGAGCGCGAGACGCGCCTCGTGTTCGAGGACCCGGCCGGCGCGCAGCTGGAGGAGCTGGCCGACACCAGCGGCGGCCCGGCCTCCGCCTTCCTGGTCATCTACAGCGTGACGGAGGCGGCCAGCTTCAGCGAGGCGGCGGCGCTGCTGCTGCGCCTCTACACCTGCGGCGCCATGTACCGGCACGTCGTCATCCTGGTGGGCAACAAGTCGGACCTGGTGCGCGCGCGAGTCGTCTCCACGGCCGAGGGCCGCCACCTGGCGATGGCGCACGGCTGCAAGTTCATCGAGTGCTCGGGCGGCATGAACCACCGCGTGGACGAGCTGCTGGCCGGTCTGGCGTCGCAGCTGCGGCTGCGGGCCGACGGCGCAGCGCGCGGCTGCCATCGCCGGCGCGGCTCTCTCGGCTTCCTCGACAAGCTGCTCCACCGCCAGAGTCACTCCAAGTCGTGTCAAAACCTGTTCACGTAGACGCCGCCGTCTCTCTGGACACATCTCAGCGCCGGGCCGAGCCAGAGAGACGCCGCAGCGGCGCCAGGGCGTGTCGCTCGCTCGACGTCCTCACATCATCGCTCGACGTCCCGGTGATGATGTGAGGACGCGTGGCGACGCCCGCTTGTGAGCCGCAGTGCCGCGGTGCCGCGGCTCGGCGTCGTTAACCGGGTGCGATGTAGGCCCGCCGCGTGATCTGTCCCTGTGGCTGTCGTCTGTGCGCGTGTGCGCTCGTCTGTGCGCGTGTGCGCTCGTCTGTGCGCGTGTGCCTCCTGTATCTGGGCATCGTTTCGATCGCATGGATGCGCCGCCCCGTGCGAGCTCTGTCGTACCCAGCGGATCGCCGCCGCCCACTGGAACCGGGTGGCTTCCCGTTAAATGTATCAGCGTTGTGTGCATGCCGCGGCCCAGGAACTACGTCCGCGATCGTATATATATATATATATATATATGAATATATTCTGCTATAGAAGTGTAGGGCTTTCCGTCTCGGGGCGCTTGACAAACCGGCTGATTGCGCGTCCGCCGCTCTGACGCACATGGCGGCCGCGGCGAAGGTGGCGCGCCGCCTACAAACGGCAAGCGGCGGCTCTATGGGCGAATCAGCCGCCATACACTACGCTAATGTCACGCTGCAAAGGAAGAGATTGCATTCCTCCGTCTTGGTGCGAGCCGGAGCCACGCTTTTATTCACGCCACGTGGCGCCCCGCCCCGCCCCTGGCAGACGGGCGATGACGCCCCTGGCGTCACTGTTGGGCCCTCCTGGCGCCACTGTTGGGCCCTCCTGGCGCCACTGTATGGGCCCTCCTGGCGCCATGGCACAGTGGGGCCTTTCGCCCCGTAGCCTGCCGAATTGAAAATTTGAAAGTCGAGATTTTCTTTCAAACTGCAGAGTCCAGATACCAAAAAATATATATTTTTTCGACTCTGGCATATGGTTTTACTCGTTAACCTTGAATAAGCATCATGTAAGTGCGATCGAACCTGAAGTTCGTTGAACGGAACGCATCAAATAACATGTAATTATATAACTGTAACTTTATATCAAGTTTACGGCGATTGACCGCTTCGAAGACACATGCCAGGTATCGCCAGAATGTTCTGATGCTGTCCGACCCGAAACTTGCGCCCCCCGGCCTACTCGCCCCTTTGAACTGCTACACATTTGATGATGAGGTTATGTTGAAGGTCAAATACAGGCAGGTTAAGCCTATTCCTGCGGGGCAGAACTCCGTTGGTTTGCCGCTTGCTGCTTCTAAACCGTTACGGCCTAGCGTCTTTAAATTTGTGATTTTATCCTAAAACGAATTGCGCGTGTTTTGCCAAAATTTCGATAAATCGGCTCACAGAGGGGGTGCCATTTTCGAACCCTCTAATTTTTACTTTTACTTTTTTATTATTTGCTCTCAAAAATGCGCAATTTGATTCTTCTTCCGATATGCGCATGGTTTACTGCGGATGACAGCTTGGCCGTCATTAATTAAATTCGGCTAATCGGAAAGGCCCCACTGTGCACCAGTGTTTGGCCCTCCTGCGGTAGCGCGCCACTGTGGGACCCTCCTGGCGCCACTGTTGGGCCTCCCTAAGGGCCACTATGGGCTCTCCTGGCGCCCTGTGTATGGCCCCCCTGTTCGGGCTCACTTGGGCACCGGGGGCACCTCGCCTCCACGGCCTAACGACAACCTGGTGACGGACCAGGCGACACCTGGTGACGGACCAGGCGACACCTGGTGACGGACCAGGCGACAGTCGGCGTCGCGACTCACTTTCACAGCCCAATCAGCTGGCCGCGCGTCCGGGCAATCAATGCTGAGCGTGCGAGCGAGCCCACACGTCACACTACCCAGCTGGTCAGTAGCCGGCCCGATTTCCAGGCGTCAACTCTCTGTTGACACTGCCACTGAGCCGCGCCGGCACAGCCAGCCCTCAATCCTGACACTGGCCGTCAGAGGGCCCGGCTAACTCACTGTTTATTCACCACAACCCCCGAGACAATCGGCACAAGGGCAGTCGGCCACATAACCCGAGGATTGCGTCATCACTGGCTACCCTCCCGGGACGAGACAGAAATATCGCATATCCCCGGTATATCGCAGTCCCAGAAATCTATCTCAACAGACGCCGATCCCCCGGCAGACAATCGCGGCTCTTTTGGCCTCCGGGCCGGCAAGCGGTACAATCAATAGGAGACAGTGCGGGCCGACGGCGCCTATTTGGCCGTAACGACGGCCAATCAGCCGCGAGGCTGGGCGTGAGGCTGGCCACGGAAACCGACACCGCGGTCACGGGAGCCGACACCGCGGCCAAGGGAGCCGGCACCGCGGCCAAGGGAGCCGACACCGCGGCCAAGAGAGCCGACACCGCGGCCAAGAGAGTCGGCACCGCGGCCAAGGGAGCCGGCACCGCGGCCAAGGGAACCGGCACCGCGGCTAAGGGAGCCGGCACCGCGGCCAAGGGAGCCGGCACCGCGGCTAAGGGAGTCAAGGGAACATCGCTGTCGGCGACCGGGGGTCGGGGAGGGAACTCTCGACGTAGTGGTTAGCGAACGTAGTGGTTAGCGACGACTAGTGGTGCCAATCGGTGCAAACATTTTCGGAAATACGAATTTGTCCGAAGATCGGTTCGGTTTTCGGACGGACAAAGCATTTTCTTTGGGACATTTTCGGCATCGTGCCGCAAGATGGCTTGGTCGTGAAAATCATTTACCCGTTTACTTTTTATCAATCAATATTTACTCCGTTATATAAGATATATAAAGATGGATTGTGGCTTTCGGATAACTATAACTGTAGCGATCTTTGACACAAATGCATGTACTTTATGCATATATTGGGGAAATGATAAACTGAATGTTTTACATTCCATATCATACATTTTTTTCTGCTTTCGGACAAACAATGATTTTCGGACAGTTTCGGACGGACAGCTGACCATGGTCTTGGACATCAGTCGGACATTAGACAAATATTTTCTGAAACTGGCACCACTTGCGACGACACACGCCACTTCACGGAACCAACACCAACACCGATTCTCCACCCGATACTGCTCCCACACCGGAACCCACACCCAGTTACCGGTCCACTACACCGACGCCAGTACAAACCACGCGCAGACGGCGTGAGGTTAACGAACCGTGCATCGTAGCCTCTCAGACGCAAGATCGGGTCGGCCTCGTTAGCCGACGCCGCTCGCCCGACCAGCCATGCGACTCAATCTAACCAGCCTCAGGGACGTGGACCAGGTTCGATATCACCATACCTCACCTAACCATCCACGTGACGCGGCATCCTGAGCTGCGAAGACCGATATTCCGGGCCTCGTGTTCAGGGGTCCCGGGCGACCTGCCGCACGACCCGGACCTCGTGTCCGACTGACCTCCGGGACGGCCCCGACGGGATGCAGCCGAGCTCAGCCGGCCTCCCTGCCGAGTCATCCGTCCAGAGGTCGAGACAGCGCGCCACCGCTCCTCCGATCACTACCAGCTGCCGAGCTGACACGATAACGATATCGGAGCGGCACGGAGCCCTGAGGCAGGCCGGCAGCCGATTAACGCAGTCACTCGACTTCCGAGGAGAGCTCACCGGATCTCTCTGCATTCAAATGAAGCCAGTCAGCGCGCCGAGTCAATAACAAATACACAGCCCAGTCGGCGATATTGGACCTGTAGCTAAATGTAGAATGCTGGTTCAGCGTGGAGGCGGATAAATAAAGCCATTCAGAATTAAGTCCGTGTTCCAACTGACAAACAGCAGGACAATTAGCGACAAAACAGTGTCACAACTCCTGCCTTGTTATGCTAAAGGAGACAATTAGTCGCCGGCAATGCGATCGCGCATTGCCTTGGGGTCAAAATTATAATACAAAGCAAGTCCGAAAAAAATTATTGTTAGGACCCTCTGGAGGTCTCTGGGGGTCGATGGCGTAGCTTATCCAGAAAAGTTGGAGGAGGGAGGGAGGGCTGAGCGGGGAAAATCGCTTAAAGTACCATCAAAATCCACAAAATACATTTTTCTCTCCGGATTTGACCCACTTCCTCGTCCAAGTTAAGAGGGCTGAATGAAGCCCAGGTTGGAGGGCGGGGCCTGAAGCCCCCAATAGGAACCTACACCCCTGCTGGGGGTCCCCTAGGTCTTGGTCCCCCTGGGGGGGGGGCACCGACTCAATTGGCACTTCGGCGTGGATACTTGTACGAGACCACTAAATATTGAGTCAGTTTGGCCTGTTAAGCCAAATTTACCTTTCTGCATTTGGCATTCGCCACCTGTCACTCCGAGTGATGCATCGCCGGAAAGCGAGCTCAGCGAGCTCAGCGAGCTCTTCGGCACACCAAATTTGGCCTGGCTAGCTCAATATTCATAGGCAGTAGACGACCATAGGTCCAGGGGTTTTACCCATCTGGTGGGTTTATTCCCCCCTCGGGGTCGGTGACCCCAGCGGGCACCCGGCCGCTGTACCACGCACGTGACCTGCGAGTATCAAGTATGTGTCACCAACCATCGGATCTGTAGAGGCGCAACAAATGCAGGCGCCCACTTTTTGGCACTTGGCACGTGCCACGTGTCATTGATTGACCCACAAATGGTACCGTCATCTGTCCACCGCATCGAACGGTGCCAGCCGCGTCGAAATCGGCCCGGCCGTTTGGCCTCCACGTGCCAAAATACTCCGCCGGACACACACACACACACACACACACACACAAACACACAAACAGGCCGGACCCCACTTTGCCGAGCAGCCGCCCACTGGATATCATTGAACTCTGAAAAGCTACGTTTTTTACGATTTTGAATGAGTATCATCCGCGGGAACCAGACAAATTGAGATGAGCCTAGTGATGAAATATTTCTGGGAGGGAATTGACGATACAGACTGGTGTCACCACAACCTTAGAGCCATATAATCTAGAACGATCTCTGGATAATTGGCACTGAGGATATTACGCAAAATAAGAGATGTAAGATAACAAATAATAAAAGGATCACGGGCATTATTATTACCGCAACTGAAGAGTAGGTGAAGCATTTCACTTTCTGCGAGATAAATGCATTCGTACCGCACCACGTTTAATCTGGGAAGTAGCATATTGTAACATCGCCTTGGTGATATTCCGGGGGGTCTGTTCCCTATATTTAGCTCGCGTTCCAAATTCGTGCATTACAGTCTCAACGTTATCAAGTGCAAATGCGTGCAGCCCTGATTCAGACCCAATCGGCACAAATATACATCTCCAAAGTCCTCCGCTATGAAACGAGGTGAGATAGTCTATTTCGCCGCCATCGTTTCATAAGTGGCAATAGTAATATGACCTCCATCAAGTGGCATTAATTTAACAATGTCCTGGCCCATTGTTCCGGTGCATGAGGATTATCCGGCATTACGAGGTGCTCTGGATCTTTATGTACAGCATACAAAATGAACAGAATGCTAGAACGAGAAAGGCATCGCCTTCCAGGCAATTCGCGTAGTGTAAGGTGTCTCCGTCCGAGAACACAACCAAGACAGTGGATAAACTGTTCAGACGGAGAAGGTAATAGAGCGGCAGCGAACGGGACAAGGCCTGTGTATCTCTTGCGTACATTCCCAAGAGGTTGATGCGTAGTGCTTCGCACATTGACGCATAACCCGTACTAATTCGGACACTTCTCTAAGAGGGGTGAGGTGCAAATGCGACAGTGCTCATCGCTCTGTTTGCCACCGCGTGGTCCTTGTTTATAGCGATAAGTTCCTAAAAGCAGACCATTGTAGGTCAACACAGCACGGTCGCAGTGAGCATCGTCCAGTGTGGTATTCCCAGGGCGGCACACTGGTCCAAGACAGCGAGGGCGCTTGAGTCAGCTGATGCCCAAGCACACAAACGGCTGCTGGCACCCTTGGCGAGGAGAGATCTGAAGATGGAGAGTGAATTCCACAGTGATGCGCAGCAACCGACATGCCTTCCCCCAACACGAACAAACACCAATAACATAGACTCAATTATACCCGCATAGACAAAGCACGTAAAAGACTCGCTGGTCATGACAGCCTATCAGCTACCAGTCGGGGATCAGCCCAGGCCCATCGAATCTGAACTGCAGCTCTGGATATAAGGGCTCCACAGCTCAGACACGCATTGGCGTTTTTCGCGACTGTGTCATAAAGAACTTTCTCAACATGTCTCCAACCTTCTCCGGAGTGAAATCCTCTAAAGTCCGAAGATAACAATACTGCTAGAAAAACCCCCTTACAACAAATAGACTGGCTCAATAACAACACATACAGTTTATGAACAGCGCATATGGTTTCCTCTCAGGCTAGATATGTGGAAGGCAAGTGATGGTCACTGCAGAGAAAGCCTGATTCAAGACGGCCGAGTGCGGTCGCTCTTTACCTTTAAAGTGAGTGAGAGAGATAACACGATGTAGTGCTGTCACCGAAAACATAGGTGTGCTACAAATGCTTAAGAGACCAGCGTAGCGGTAAACGAGCGTAAAGGTCGGGCGCAACAATAGCACAGAGCAACTATTGGAGGGGCCGACTTAGATTTATTCGTCTAATGCCGCCGAGGACGCATTTTGCAGGCACATAGGAAGCGTGGTCTGGTAGTGCAACTAGTCTTTGTGTGTGGAGCAAATTTCGAGAAAGGTTCAGCGCCGTCTGAGTTATGATCGCCCGAGTGGCCGCCGTGATCGACGCCGATGGAAACGTGATGGCGAAGTGTCGGCACTCGGTGGGAAAAGTTCAGCCAGATGTTCGGGGAAAGCTCGAAAGAGCAAGACGAAACACAGGTAGACACTGATTTGTAATCAAACCCAGGACCACTTTTGAAACGATGTTACAAGTCAAATGGGCTGTACACACCAGCTTTGTTAAAAACTCACACAACAGCTTATTGACTATTAAACAAACGCAAAAATATATTTAATCACATACGTACAATAACTTTAGTTTACGCAAGCTAGTATCTCTTCGCTCATTACAAGGCGCAATCCAGAATGTTTTCAGTAATGCCAAATTGCTATAAAGGCCAACATAGACGAATAAAAGTATGCCCCATTATGGAAATTGATTCCGAGCCGCTCCTGCTCCCACAGATGATGATGCATTCTTGCGATGGACCCTCTAGACTAAGTGCAGATCAGGCAACTTTTGACGTGATCGTGCTGAACAGATTTGCGACTCCAAATCTCGCGCCTTACAAATAACGGCCAGCCCGTAAATCATAATCTGCGCTCACCGGCCATATACCCAAGCGCAAAGGCCGAAGTCCTACATTCTTATCGCATACACTGCCGCTTACGTTAAAGAACAGATTTGGATCTCCCACCGGCCGGGCGCCGAGCCAGTCTCCAGCGGCTGCTGCAACACTGTTTCTGGCCTCCAGAGCACGCGATTTTCGAATCCATGCCCTTATCGTATGATGAGCAGTCTTCCGGCTCGAGATATCAGTACCCGGTCGCTCGAGAGAAGTTCAAATCGACACGTCTCCCCGACCGTGCAGCTTAAATGGAACCCGCGCTTGTAGTTGCAACCCATNACTCTCCTCCCGGACACCTCCGTCAGTCACGCCCACTCCGCTGTCCAAAACTCTCCGGACACATCTCCTCAGTCCACCAGCTCCGCTCCGTATCACTCTCCGGACAAGTCACTCTGTCACACCGCTCCGTTCACTATTCTTCCCAGCCATGTCCCTCCACGCGCCCTCCGCTCGCTATCCCTCCCAGACCTGTACTGTCCCGTTCCCTTCCGCCCCAGACATACACTGCTCGCCCCCCCCCCTCCCCGGTGGTTAGGTCCCGCGGCACAAGCCCCTCCCATTTTCACCCCTGGGCAACCCCTCCGGACACTCCTACAGCTCTCTCATTCGCTAGGCTTGCACGTCCGCCGCCGCTGACCCGCCTTTCGTTCCCCCACCCGATCTGCGCTGGGCGTTCCAGACAGTGGGGCGCCCGTCTGATGACCTTCTTTTCCCCTACCGCCAGACGGCCACATGCCGAGCGGCTCTTGTTGTGCGCGGCGGCGCCCCTTTATGCCGGCGACCACTTCTCCGCTCTACCGTCATCAAGCCCCCGCCATCCTTGGCCCGATGTGCGCCAGGTCAATCCCCCGAAGACGCGAAGTGACTGCCCGATGGGGGTTGGCGTGTCCCTTTGCACCGCCCGTATTTCGCGTGCGCCCGGGGCGGCACACACGCGGCCGCTGGGGTTTGTAATGAGCTTGACGTCACGTCCGCAACGGTACACATCCTGGCGGCCAGGCGGCGTCCGGGGCAGGCACGAACGTGCTCCATCGGATCCGGACCAGACGACCGATACGCATGTCCCGCGGGATCCGGACAGGACACGGGGCGCACAGAGCAACACGCTCTGGCTGTGAGGGCTTTAGCAGCCCTACATGTCGCCGAATAACCATTAGCGGCCCCGGGCAGGATCACCTTGATCAACAACACGAGCCGAGAAGAAATACGAAATGAGACTGCTTGCATAAAACTTACGTCACGGAAAAAACACGATATCGCTTAGAATCGTAATTATTCTAAGACATCATGTTTCGCCATGATAATATAATAAATACCACACGGGGCCGATAAAATAATTTATTTAAGACCGAGGTAGTTGTTGGATTTTCCGCCCGAGATCGAAGGTCAAGGGTGGAAAATCCTTCGACCGAGGTCCTAAAGAAATTATATCGGCCTAAGTGTGGTATTCGTTTTATCATATGTGTACCTCCGTTTTGAAAACTGTGTACAAATAGTTTGGTAACATGCAAATACCTGGTTGGCCGAAAGCTTTGACCAATTGACTTATCCAGGGGCGGCGCTGGGCCCTTGAGACTAGGTAGGCAAGGCAACATTATCATACAAATCATCGATAATCATAATACTTCATATCTCATATGGATAATATTTCGTAACATATGCGCATCGATAATACTTCATAATAATATAGGTGGCTAGAAGCTGCAGTTTCCAACCCATCTCCAACGCCAACCAACCCATCTTCCACACATAGCTATGGCATTTATATACGGCCTCGGCTATAGCAGTACCTATAGCACTCCTAATTTAACGAATTTCTTCGGGACGAAGGCTCCCTACGCAAAAAGGCACTTGAACTGAGCCAGGGGATGATACGGATTCTTGCTGTGGTTGCAGCGCGGAATAACAGTCGTTTTCTAGAATGATGACTCATTCAAAAAGTGTTTTTCGAAATAATAATTGAACCCCTATGTAGCAAGCTATTACGGGCTTAAAATGACAAATGATATTGCAGTCATATTTATTTTCTGAAGTAATTGCGCTTAGAAAGGTGTGTTCTTCTCGGCTTTCTAGTCTATTTGCCGACCTTACAGCTACTATCTACCAGAAGGTCCCTATAGATTTATACACAGGCTGGTCGAGAATCTAGAAGGACGAGGTAGGCAGGCTTAGGCAAGGTTTTTCTTACATTTGTGCTTAATTTATGGTTTCGAATAAAATTTTCTTAGAAAATTTGAAAATTCGCTCCAAAATATACCTATTCTGATTGGAAAGAATCATATAAAACAAAGATAAAAAAGGAGGGGAGATAAATATCGGTAGGTATCGGGAGATGGCTACCGAACTTGGTAGGCATTGCCTACCTTGCCCACATGGGAGAACCGCCCATGGACATAACATTTATTTTCTGAGAGCTGGAAACCTTTTACCACATGCTCGCGTTAATGCTAAAAACATACTGAGACATATGATAATAAATACAAAGAACGATGAGGAATTTACGCCGTTGCGTTAAGCCGTTCCAACGGAGTCCTGTTTCATAAAGCATACACTATAAGAAAAGTGGTCTGAATATCACGCCGCATCAGCGCCATAAATGTCAAAATCCTAATTTAGCAGGGCAAAATCTACGATGTGGATTTGTTGCTTTGGTTATGAGGATGACATTTGTTAAACATTCTTTTTATGGGATCGCTAAAAGGAAGAGTGGATCAGTAATGAAATGTCGCATACGTGGACCATTCCTTTCTGTGAGCCTGTGAGGTGAGCACGAGTGACATCTACCGGCCGGCGCGGGCAGCTGTGCGCACAGCCGGCCCTTAGTGTAAGGGCTGGAGTTCTTTTTCTCATTCGGGGGGGGGGGGGGGCTGTATGGAGGGGACCTACAGAGACCAGGGGCTACCGCATTCCCAATTGAGCGGGTTACGAATAGTTTTTGAACCGGGGGTGGGGGGGCGTCAGCGAGAAGGTGTTGAGCGGGAGTAAGTATAATACATTTTTAAGCCGTGATCTTTGGGAGGAGCAAAAACCGACCGATTTGATTGGGTTCTTCCTGGCCGAGATAAAGCTCAATTAGATTTAGAGGGTCCACTCAGACTGGCATAGGAGCATCTCAGCCAGGCATTGGACACGATTAATTCTAAAAAAAACGTTTCAATTCAGATTACGGACCCTCAGGCCGACAGACGCTCAGACCCTCAGGCCGACAGTTTTCCTTCAGGCCGACAAAGGGCCCCCTCAAGCCGACCAAGAGCCCCTTAAAGTTAACGAGGGCCCTGTTAAGCCGATCAAGGACTCTGTTAAGCCGACGTAGGCCCCTTAAGCTGACCGAGAACCCCTCAAGTCGAACAAGAGCCCTCAGGCCGACCAGGCCCACTCAGGCCATAAAAGGGCCCCAAGCCGACCAAGCTACCCCTAAAGCTAACCGAGGCTAATCGCAGACAGAACGAGGTCCCCTCAGACCGATCGAAAGTCGCTCAGATCGAACAGGTGGCTCCTCAGGGCAGCTGAGGGTCATCTCAGAAAGCCCGAGGGTACCGCAGGCCCAGCGAGGACCTTTTCAGGCTGACTGAGGGCCTCACAGAAACACTGAGGCCTTGCGCCCACCTGGCTAAACGACGCCCCCCTCACGTCGACTTAGGGTCCCTCACACATCAAGCCGACCGAGGGCTTCTCTCAGGCCTCAGGGCCTTATGCCGACAGAGTGGCCTTCTCAAGCCAGCTGAGGGCCATCTCATGCCGATCAAGGGGTCCTCAGGCTGACTGTCGGCCTCCTTTCCCTGACTGAGAGCCTCTTCAGGCCGGAGGAGGAACATTTAAGGTCAACCAAGGGCCCTTCAAGCGGAGTGATGTCCCCTTGCCAACCAAAGGCCTCTTCAAGCCAATCTAGGGGCCCCCTCAGACGGACCGAGGGCATTATCAGTCCAAACAAAGGGCCCCTCAGGCTGACTGCGGACCCCCTCAGGCAGGTCAAAGATCATCCCATGCCGACCAAGGGCATCTGTCGCCGACGATCTGCAGTTTCCTCTGGTTCTGTGGCCTGCGATATTTTTCGTAGCTGAAGAGGTCAGATTCGTGGTGTAAAGTAGTGAAGATTTTATAGAGTTTATTTGTGCTCTAGAAGTGTTGAATGAAGAACGTAGTTATAGATGAGAAGTTGATAGAGATGCACAGACACACACACACAGCAGCTGAGTTTCAAGACTCGCAGTCCAGTGGCGTTCCTGTCGCAATTAGGTTACTGCACGGGGCAGGCCTATCAGTCTACGAAACGCCGGCGCACACAACTCGTGACACACGGCGGAGCCACTCGCCGCCGATAACTGCTCTCGGCGGCTCTCAAAGTAAGACTGCCGTGGCTGGGTCGGGCAACGACGAATACCACTGAGCATGAGCATAAGTGAAGTACGAATTACAAAAGTAATAAACTGGGCCACGATTGGTTGTTGAATTTGATATTCTAACGACGATTATACGAGCTTCCGTTCTTGCATACCCGAGCGCGCCATCCGTGATGCTTGGGGTGACCACGCTAACTGCACGCACAGCTTCCACACACAGTCAATATACGTTCCCTAACGATAATATCGGTGGGTTGCGCCACTGAGCTCTTAATAAGAGATGAAGGGCATTGGCCGGAATACTTGTCTAATGACGGCGGCCAGTATGGTAATCACAGAGCATCGGCGGCCTGTGGTTAAGGATAGGCGGGCGGGCAACCCCAGGCTGACATTTTACAATATTGCGAACTACTAGTCGTAGAGCAATATGACTACCACCACAATGTTCCAAATTGAATGCAGGATGATTCTATAAATTTCCATTTTTCATTTTATTTTAGCACGAAAAAAATATTTTCACCTATAATTATTATGCCTTCAATTTGAAACATTGTGGTGGTAGTCATTTTGCGCTAACGCTAGTAGTTCGGTCAATATATTGTAAAATGTCACCTGGGGTGCCCGCCGCATATCTTTACACAGGCCGCCACTGCTCAGTGATTACCCAATTATGGCCGCCGTCATTAGACAACTCGGTCAATGGGGTCGCAGCGGCATAGCCACCCTGTGGTTCGCGCCCACCCGAGGTGCGGTAGCTAGCCGCCGCGCGGGCACGTAAGCTGTCACCGTAAATACATCTGAACTACATGGGAACAGGTGTCGTCGTGGGAACACGGCTGGCCAGCCAAATATGCGAGGCCAGATCGTTCGGACAATGTCGTCGCTAACAGCATTTTAGGACGACAGAGGGCGCTCATGCCGACCGAGGGCCCCTGAGGCTGTCTTCGATTCGGCAAAGGAGTCCTCAAAGCCGACCGAAGGGCCCATCATGCCACTTGTGGGCCCCTCCTGCCGATTGAGGGCCCCTCAGACTGACTAAGGGCATTCATGTCGACTGTAAGCCCCTCAGGACGACTGTGAGCCCCATGGCCAGCTTGGGGCCCAGTTGAGGGCCATCGCATCTAAGGGCCATGCCAGTCAAGGGCCATCGCAGGACGACCGAGGGCCTCTGGCCGGCCGAGAGTCCCTCAGGGTGTCTTAAGTCGGCATGGATCACCCATGTCGACTTGAAGACGGCTATCTCAGTTGATCAAATCTTACTTTTGGCAAGTGTAGGTCCACCTTTTCCGTTCGCCTTTTTCTGCTTAAAAGGGCCTTCCACCCAGTTTTCATTTGTAATTGGACTCCCTCGGACCTCCCAGTCTTAAACATCCAGGGGGTTCAGGGTTTTCGACCCCCTAACCCCCAGTGTCTCCAGCCATGCTCAGTGTCCTCACTTGCAATGCAATGTCATAGGCGTAATGTTAACCCGCGCACTGCAGGGGGTTCGCGCCGAACACAAACTGCAGGGGGGGTGATTTCCGCTGCCCCCGTGAGATCTCCAAAACTACGCAACGTAGCGACAAGCATAAAACGGCATTAGATAGCTCTAGGCAAGCTTCTATCGACAAATATTTTTTATTTTCTTGGATCAGGTTAACAATTGAGGTACATGTCCACCAAAGGTCAGATTTTCCGGTTTTAGGACTCCTTTTAGGATATTTTCAGAAAACCCCCGATTATCTCGGGAAACATGATAGCTAGGAGCAAACGATTAGAAAACAATCGATGCTATTGAAAATTTAAAATCGCATGTTTTCCCTCAAAATGATCTCAGATCAATAGTTTAGGCTCCAGAGGTCATGAAAGGTAAAAAATACTGTTTTAAGCCAAAACATTTTTTCGTGAATAGCATGTCACCTAAGGAAGATAGGGAAATCATTTTGACGTCATCGTGTTTGTCTCATTGATGCGCTCTAAAACATATACACGGTGACTTGGTAAGGTCAATTTCAAAATTTGACCTCAGGTCAAGGTCATTTGGTGAACCAAGGTAGGTCATGTTGCAATGGGGCAACGCGGCTAGACGAGACGGAACACATGATGGTCAAACTATCGTCTCTATCGTCTTTTCTATCAAGAGTTTATTAGCAAATCTTTGCTGATGACCTCAGATGACCCAGATCGACCTTGTAGTAAATCACTGAGCAACAATTGCACCTTGATCATTTAGAATGACTAAATAGCATGATTCCTGAAAGAATTAAAGCCTGATCCAATGCATATTTTCTGAAAAGGTAAGGCGTTTGTTTATTTTTCCCATTCCTTTAATGGGGAGGTCAGAATTTGACCTGACCTTTGGTCACCGATACAACAAAATCGAGATGAAACGATTGTAGGTACTGATATTCTTATGAAATCCTGCAAGTTTCAAAATCTTTCGAAAAAAAAGACTGTTGGGACCATGGCCCCACTTTGTCAGGGGGGGCCAGCATGTTAACTGCCCCCCCCCACTTTTGGAACGATTTATCCTCCTCGGAACCGATAATTTTGTTGACTATGAAATGCTTTGAAGTTTGGTGAAAATATTATGAATTTACATCCCCAAAACCATAATCCATTCAACGTTAAAACGGCGAACTAGGGCTGCCAAAGCCCACGTTTTAAGTTTGGAATCAAATAATATTAACAGTTCTCTACTTTTGAATGATTTTGTACTTTAATATTACTGATAATTATTCCATGTGAATGCCTATAAAGTTGGCAGAATATCAAGTAATTTACAACTTCACAATCATAGCCGTAGGAACGGTGACGGGGGGGCATGATCCCCAACTTTTAGGCGGGGGGCGGATAATGTTAACTGGCCCTCTCACTTTTGGGAAAGCTATGGATCTCTTCATTTGGTTTTAGATGAATAACCTGGAGTTGGGAAAACAACTAGGTACTAAACTAATTCACGACCTCGCGTAGGGAAGGGGACAGGGGCCATATGCCCCACTTCTTAACCTGGGGGTCCAACAATAGAACCTCACCTCCTCAATTTTGAGCCATTTTACCCTTTTCGATCACTGATATTTTTTCGAGATTAACCCTCGCCCCACGGGAACGTTTTTCACCTTCACCCTACGGAGGGGGGGGGCTGACAGTCACCATGTTAACTTCCAAACCAAGCAAGATAGAGCTACACGAAAAAAGCATGTAGCCTTGTATGTGATAATCTGATGGTATATCATTTTTTGATGCAGGTCAATAGGTGACCTCCCAGGTCAAGGTGACCTCCCAGGTATAAAATCGACTACGTCCAAAAATAGTGATTTTGATCAGACCGTCGTAATGATTAAAGTTATGAAAATAAAATGATTTGGTTAGCGTTAGGTTGTTGGTCGTTTAATTACCTATCTTACCATATATCAACTTTTAGTTCTGGGTTAGTTAATAACCCCTTAGGTCACGGACATCGTCACCATAGAGGATTATGTATGGCGATTAGGTGCAACCTCGGACTCGATCACGTAAAGAATGGCCGATCAGACCTCAAATTAGAAAATGATAAATGCGAAATAAAAAGGACATGTTCCTAGACGAGTTTTTGTCTAATTTTTTTTTGTATCTGGCACAAAACAAATGATAGTAATAATCATAATAATCATTATTTAAAAAATAACACAAGTCTTTTTACTACTCAGTCAAAAAATAGAGATATTGCTTTCAAATTCGTTTGGTATTGTTTATAATTAGTTCTCAGTTCTCTCACACGTATTCCGTTTTTTAACATCATTTGCAAATGTTCGATTTTGTAGTGATACAAAACAGTTTTGGCTCTTTGGGGGTCAAAAACACATAGTTTTGGATTTCCGAGATAACCCATGTTAAAAAATAGATTTTATGTTATTTCCGTTTTCCATTTGCTATAATTGGCTGCAAAAACTCCCTCTTCTATGAATTTTTTTCTCTCTCACTATTGTTGTTTTTTAACAGAACATGAGACACAAAAATGATTATCTCCAAAACTCCTTGAACCAGTGTCAATGAATTTTAGACAGCATACGTATCAATGGTCTGTAAACTCAGCTACTGTCATTTAAGAGAATGTGATTTAATGTGTAAAAAGTTATTAAATAAAGAACTCCTCAGGGGGGGGGGGGTGTCAGCCCCCCGTAGGGACGAGGGGGTTGGGGGGGGGGGGGGGGGGGGGGGTGGGGTGGGTTAATATTTGAAGTTGAGAAAAGCGATTTATTCATAACCCCACAATGATATAACTCACAAGCATACTTAAGAACCGGGAGTGGGTAGGGAGGCCAGGGCCCGCGTTTTAGGTCGAGGGAGCTTTACATGTTAACTGCACCCCCCACTTTTGAGCGTTGCTCCCTCTTACATCGCTGATGTTGATTCGTATGTCTGCCACCTTCCCATGACAGTTTATGACTACACCTAAATTGCAACCGTCAATATCAAAGCTTGTAGAAGTATAAACTAGCAATTGGAACCAGGGGACGGAGGCCCATTTTTTTAGACAGGGGCCAACGACAATTAACCGCTCCCTCCTACTTTTGGTTAAATATCCGTCCGCCAGAGTGAAATCCCCACTCCGCCGCGCAGCTCAATCGGGAGAGCGCTTAGAATACATATCTGCCCACCCCTCCGTCAACGTGGTTTTGAGTCAGCTTAGGCGCTCAATATTTAGGTCCTAATAGGGATGGCCTGTGGCAGGTGGCAGCGGCCGCATTCTAGGTCAGACGATGCCAGTGTGCTATTCGGAAATGCCGAATACAAAATCCAGACTATCACACTTATAAAGCCAGTCAGTCAAAAATATAGATATTGCTTTGATTTGGGTTTAATTATTGTTCATGACTTTGTTCTAATGATATAGTATTTCATTTGTGTAATGTGTTTGAAAGTATAGATTTTTCGATTCTTTTTTCCATTTTTTTTTTTATAACATATTTAAAAACAAAATATTTTATGGAGAGCCAAGTATAATGGACGATGCCAAAATAGAAATAACATCAGCATATTAAATTTTGACCTTACGTATAGCTCCCTAAATGTTTTTACCATAAGTGATTTTTTCCCTAAAACACGATTTTTTTCCCACGGAAGAGTGCATTTTTTAACTTAAATACCAACATAAGTAAACCGGTCCAAAAAACGGAATGAAAAAAAGGTGCCTTTTGCCAACAAAAGATGCCCCACCAGAGGCCGGAAAGATCCGCAAGTGGCTGCCCTCCCCCCCACAACTTTTCAAAACGTTCCTACGCCTATGTAGTTGCAAGCAAACCAGTACTGATTCAAATGTCCTGGACGGTCAGTATAGTTGACTACGTACTAGTAGGCATAAGTGGGCACCGTTACTTTAAAATGTAACTTCGTTACTCGTTACTCCGTTACTCCAAAAAAGTAACTCGTTACTCTAACTCGTTACTCCGTTACATCGTCAACAAATGTAACGGAAGTTACAGTTACTCCGTTACTCCTTTACTTTTGTAATACGGAGTGATATTAACGTAAACGCAGGTTTTGTCTTTTTCGTTGCTTTGTAATAAGCAGCTGTTTTAGACCATTTACTAAAGAAGACAGAAGCAGGTGCCAGTGGCGTAATAACTCATTTTATGTTGGTTGCGGGAGCAAACTGGGATACAAATTGGCAGTCATCACAATTTTTTATTTTAAAGTCATTTTTTAAGGGACACTGCCACCTTCCAAAAAGTTTTCAAATGTACGCCGTTTGTGGTGCAAAATATGAAGTAATGCCTGCTGAACCGATAAGGCATTTGTTTTCTTACAAACATTTGCTCAATTTCATGACAAACTGCGATTTAATATTGGGCTGAATGACGTTAGTATGTAGGAATTTTTGGGAAATAAAGGAAACCTTCACGCTGCCATAAATATGACTAGTGTATGGCTAATGTATGGCCAGAGGTAAAACAAGTCGACTGTAATCAACATTTAGTAAAGAGTGACGACGACTTCGGATTAGGGTGTTCAAATATATTGGAGACTGGGGATGTTACAGATGTCAAAACCAAACTCGAATTTCTCTGCGATTCGACTTCAGTGGTTGTTTTAACATATACCAAACATAATTTCAATGCCAAGCACGCAAAATGGCTATCTCAACTCAAATCTAATGTTAAGGTGGCAGTGTCCCTTTAAGTTAGCGACTAGTGTAGCGATGGATTCGGCATCGCTACACTAGTCGCAAATCAGATTCTGATTTGCCTCAAACCTCTGCCAACAGTCAATCTGGCACGCTGATCACGAATATGAGCTTGATTTTGAGTGCAAATATGACCTCTGAATGTGGCCACGCCAATCACCATGACCTGACTCATGACCTTTGACCTTAGAGGTCAAAATCAAGGGCAAATGACGGGATACCGCATAACGTCCCGAATGTATTGCCGGATTGTTACCAAAGTGGTCGAGACGATAGACAGGCTCCCTATTTTAGCGTCCGTCACCCACTAGCGGATCCAGGGGGGGGGGCGGCAGGGGCGTTAGCCCCCCATATTGCCTGAAATTGACGAAATTTGACATATATTCCACGTAGAGGGAAATCTAATAAACTTCACTAAGGCATATTTGTCTGAAACCGTTCAGTAAGGAACAAGGAAGCCAAATCCGACGAGTTTTTCGAATTTGATGAAACTTTTAGAAATTTAGCCCCCCCTCATGCCCAGGTTTTGGATCCGCCAGTGCCGTCACCGTTACTTGACCCGTCACCTTTGACCTTGGGGGTCAATTAATGCAAATTTAAGAAACTTTTACCAAGGCAAGTTTGTTTTAAATTAACCATCAATGCATGAAAGCGTGTTTTTTTTTTAAATAATAGTGTGAGACTTTTGTGGGATTTGCCCCAAAAACCCTTTGCCCTCTTCCGTCCAGGAAATTGGGCACCACTTCAGCAGGTTTCGACTGCCAATGTCCGTGTCCTTGCGTTTGCGTCGCCTCATTCGGAACTCGGTAGGCTAGCTAGCCTGCAGGGGGGGTGATTTCCGCCCCCTCAGGTTTTTCAGGAGTAGCGGAAAAACGGCGGCGCGCAGCGCCGCCAAAACTTCGTACACCTGTTTTGGCATAAATTACCCACACTTTGAAAAGGTTTGGACTTGAGGTCATACCATGTCAGGTCACAAGTTCATGTCAAGTGACTTTACCTTCAAAAATGTTTGTGTTCGTGCCACATCGACATTTTTTTCCCGAAATATTTGAAACTTGCAGGATGTCATACGGATATCAGTACCTACAATTCGCATATCTCGGGTTTTTCGTATCGGTGACCAAAGGTCAGGTCAATTTCCTGACCTCCCCATTATAAGTGAATGGAAAATAAACAGAATGCTTCCTTTCAGAAAAATACATTGATCAGGAATATATTATATCAGAAACAAAGTTATTTTAGCTCACTGGATGATCAAAGGTCAATTGTTGCTCAGTATTTCTGCAAGGTCATCTAGGTCATCTGAGGTCATCAAAAATGAATTGCTAAAATAGGAGAACGGGGTAACTTCTGTCACGGGGCACATTATTCAGCGGGTTTCCCTCGTGAACTATCCCGCGAGGTATATTGTTTTGTTGTCGTAAACATATGTTCCTTTGTGCTTGCAGTGCCCGGTAGTGGTACTATCAAAGCAAAACATACCTGCGACCAGATGGTCCAATTGGGAAAGTTTTTGTTTTTCACAGAAATTCAAACTTTTTATAAGTGACCAACATTTTGGTTTGTGGCCATTTATATAATTGTATAGGTCTTGAATGCTGTCATGGGCCATAGGAAATGTCGAGAAACATTTCGCTGAGCGTTATGCTGCCCATTCTCCCAAGTTTCAGTAAAAAATGAAAAAAAGTTGACCTTGTCGAGTGGGGCAAAATTTCTGTCACCAATCTGACAGGTCTGTCACTGAATCTGTTCATGATTCAGTCCGTAACGCTTATAAACGACCATAAAATTGATTGCCGTTGTTTACAGATATGTAACCACTACAAGCAAAACGAATCGGGTGGTGAGATGCAGTTCACGACGGCCAGAATACGTTAACACCTAGCGGGCAATTCTGCCCACCAGAGATCTCGAAACCGTAGGCCATTTCGATGGGAAGAATCACCATTCGATTCGTCGTGACAAAATCTTTCTTTTTGTACCCCGAAATTGTTTTTTTTGTTAAAAAATGGGGGGCCAAGTGGCAACACATTCGAAAAATATTGGATGTTTTTGAAAGGTCATTGTAGCCATGTCATTCGACCGATTTTTATGCAAAAACGTTTTGAGCTCTAATCACGGGGTCTTAAATGTAATGAAAGGAAAAGTTTCAAAATGAAAAAATCATAGGCGTACTCAGGACTCTGATTCGTGCATGGATAACCAAGCAAACGCAAAAATGCAATTTTGGGATCGTATATAGCCGTCATTTCTACACTATGAATGGTGGCGATGAATGAAACCCTCTCTTCCTGCCAGGACACCACAAATGACCGTTTCCGGTGAATAAAAGGAAGTGCCCCTTCAAGTGACAGAATGTGCCCCCATAAGATGACAGAACGTGCCCGTATATGGCGGTTTGTCAAATGAGTCATCGTCACATTTCGACCACTGTGTCGAAACAAAAATGAGATACCACTAAACTCCTAAAACGATTGAAGCTATTGATTGTATGTAACAGTATGGAAAGTATCAAATCACCAACTCATGAAAAGGTGTGCCCGCCAGGGCCAATTAGCAAAAAAGTGACAGAACGTGCCCCGGTCTCCCCTACTCTTAATAGAAAAGAGATAGAGACGAGCAGTTGACACCACTGTGTTATTCTCGTCTGGCCGCGTTGCCCCATGTGCAACATGACCTACCTGGGTCACCAAATGACGACCCGAGGTCAAATATTGAAATTGACCTTACCAGGTCACCGTGTATATATTTCAAAGCGTCTTGATGAGACAAACACGATGGCGTCAAAATCCTTTCCTTGTCTTTGTTCGGTGAAATGCTATTCACGAAAAACAGCTTTGCTAAAAATAGCCTTTTTGACATTCATGATCTCTGGAGCCTAAACTATTGGTCTGAGCTTAAATTTGAAGACATAGGTGCGATTGCAAATTTCCATAATCATCTACTGCTTTTTTTAATCGTTTTCTCCTAGCTATCATAGTTTCCGAGATAATCGGAGGTTTCTTGAAAAGGAGTCCAAAAACCGGAAAATCTGATGTTTGGTTACCATTGGTGACCTCAATTAAGACCTGATCCAAGAAAAGACTTAAATACTTTCGATAGAGCTTGTCTAGAGCTATCAAATTCCGTTTTCCGCTTGTCGCTACGTTGTGTAGTTTTCGAGACCTCACGAGGGCGGAAATCACTCCCCCTGCAGTTTGTGTTCGGCGCGAACCCCCTGCAGTGCGCGGGTTAACATGTAGCCTGCTTGAAAGGTAATATTTGTATGAAGAGAGAGAACCCTGTGGCCAGAATTTACCATCAAGCCTTTGACAGAAACGACATGGAATTAATTTATCCATTTTCCTAATTTGTATAAACAATTACAAAAAATATGTTAGGCCGCGA
>VOPJ01011583.1:0-17893 GCA_014673585.1 Semibalanus balanoides
TGCATGTTATGGGCGCAAAGTGACCTTAGCAGTCGACGCGCCCTAAAGCCCCAATAAACAAACAAAACAAAGAGGTTAGGACCAGCGCAACAAGCTCTGCTTAGCGCGGGTTCTGATCTCGGAAAGCTATCCATATAAAACATTCGCACTAAATTTATTTGAAAAAGTTTCTACTCTTTTACATTTTATTTTATTCAATTCAATGTCGTCGCCACTGGGCGCTTGGCACTACAAGTTGGGGGACGTAGGCACTCTGAACTATATTATTTCCATGCAACGACCATGGCATTATGTAAAAATCTTAAAGCTTACTTTTCTCTTTAAATGACCATAATCTTTATGACCTCACATGTTCCTTAAACATAAAAAATCATGTTTGTTTGAACATGATCAGCATAACAGGATGATAGTGTAAAAAGATATGTGCAGCGTTCAGTACAATGGGCGATTGTAACAACATTTTGGTGCAGAATTTGCAGCAGTGGCATTTCCATAGGGGGGGGGGCAAGTGAGGCAACTCCCCCCCCCCAGCCTTTGATTGGGGACCCCCTGAGATCGACACAGATTCGTTGAGCTTTTGAGGTCGGAAAGAATGGGGATGGGTTGACCACGTCCAGAAGTTTGCCTCGACACTACATGTACGATGTTACCACTTACCCCTCAGAATTCAACGAATCCCTTGAAAAAGTATCTGTGGTCCCGACCCCAGAGAATCCTTCATATATGTTAAACAGATTCTATGATCTCAGAAGATCTGAGATCAAGCTTCTTTACTGGATCCGTTTTTGTGATCCGCACACATGTCTGCAACGGCGTACCGATTACCGAGTATACGGTCATTCAGGGCATGATCTGGTCCTTTGGACCCGAAGCGCCCATGCAAAGCTGGCGCCCCTCTGATCAGTGACGTTGCCCCTCTGGCCAGTGACGGCGCCACTCCGGCCAGTGAAGACGATCCCCCGGAAATTGATTTAGTTCTTTGGGAGATTATGGCATTTTAATGACGTCATATCATGCCATTTTTGTAGGAAAACGATCAATGTCAAATGTAGAAAATCAAGTTTATGAATATAATTTCAAGTGAATAACGTCACAAGAAAGGAAACGATATTTTCCTCAAAATGGCTATCATGAATTTCGATTTTGTGGGTTGTTAATCCCTACTTTTTAGATATTAAAAATAGGGTGTATATGATAGAACTAAGTATGGACGATACCCAAACCAAATTTTGCAGCAATTAACAATTTTTGACTGGCTCTCTAAGTATATGCAATTCATGACGTCATTTTTATTTTATTTTTATTTGTTTTGCTTGTATTGACCAGCTACAGAACAATTTGTTATTTGTTATATTTCGTTGTTGTATTGTTGTATGAAGTTCTATGTTATATTTCATTGTTGTATGTTATATTTCAGAGACAAAACTGGTCTTGAAACATGTCCTTTTATTTAGATTAATAAATTACAAATGTTGACCTTATTTGACCTGCCTTGACCTTATATGGTGTCAGGTTGTGAAAATGGCTGCTTCTACCAAACTTTACACGTAAATTATCCCTTGAAATACTTGTCCCATGCCTTTTGTAGACCTCTTAACAATAGTGACCTTTTGTGACAATTTTTACATTATTCCTATCATAAATACGAAATGTTATGTAGTTTCGGCACATTAGCACTGAATAGTATCTAAGAAATTCATTTGGCAGATTGCATGACCACATGTGTGTATATGAATGTGTTCCCTACATTTCCCAACATCAAACTGTCGTACAAGTTAAGATAATGTCTGTGTTAAGAAAACATAACCCGACACAACTTCCACCGATAATACCGCCATCTGATAAGCGGCACTTCAGGTAACTTCAAACTCCCATGCCTTTTGTGGCCCCTGTTACCGTCAACAGTTACCTCAGGAGCAAACCTACCTGGCCATACTACCCGCAGAGGAGCAGAGCACAATCCAGACACCGAAGAGCGTGCCTGCCAGCGGACCAGCGGGATGATACGAAGGAGCTGCACTTCGCCGTGGACTAGGTGGGCCCGAGCCGAAATCGAATCAGACGCCGTGGCTCTGGAACGACACCGATAGCTCACCAATGATGTGAGTGAAACGAGTGACGAAGAGCTTCAGCCTTCAGTCACAGCGCGATGCCGGGGACCAGAACAGACCCTCAAAGACCGACCGCACCGTTGGCAAAAGATCGTCCGAGTTTCCCAGACGCGTCAGAAGGACAGCCACCAGAAGCTCCACTGAGACGGAAACTAACTGCAACACTAAAAGCAGATAATCAACGTGTATAAAACAAGCACACCCATCGATGGGAACCACCACTAAAGAAAGAACGGCAAGACCGGTCTTAAAAGAAACAATTCTTTGATCATAGGCTAGTGATAAATGCAAGGGCTTGTATTAGATAAATCAGAGTATGTGAAAAAGCTAAGGCCATTTTTGCAAGAAGACATAACTATGACATTGGACAAGAACCCTACCGCCAGAATAGAAGCCAAAACAAACAGTGTTTCCGACAAAATATGCGAGATAAACTTCCTGAAAATCTTCCTAAAAGACTTACGCCATACATTCTTAGACACCTGTACTATATGGCCTACCCAAGACCATAAAGAAGCGTTACCTTTACTGCCGATTGTGTCAGGCATGCGTTGGTCCAACTGAGGAAAACGTCTTGAGCTCCTAGAAAAAATACTACGCAGCTATTAGCTTTTATACCTGACACTAAAAAACACGGACGGGACTACCTTCAACCACTGAAAGCACAAGTACGCGGGATTCATCAGCTGCCCCGGAACGCCATAGTCTCAGTATGGATGTCGTCATTGTATGGTAGCATTACCAGTTGACGAAGCTGATAGAACCGTAGAGATCTGACTCAAGAGATAAGAGGACGACATCGATCTATTAATCTACAACCGGGACGAATCGCTCAATTATTGTCCCACTGCCTGGGCAATAATGTTCCGCTTCGAGGGAACCCCACTAAAGCAACCGCATAGGATAGCTATGGGCTGAAGGTAGTCCACCAGTGGCAAATATTTATGCACAGTTGAACAGTCTGCCCTCCAGAATGCGCCCTTAAAGCCGGAAAATGTATGCAAGATACATAGACGATACGATCGGGGTGTGACTCACTCGCATCAAGATCTGCAGGATTTTTTCGGCTACATGAACATCTCTCCATTCCCAGCATAAAGTTCACTTATAGAAACTCGGCATGCATCTCGGTAGCATCCCGTTCCTTGATACTCTCCTATCTGTTGGACAAGGACAGCAAGTACTCAACTGAGCTATACATCAAGCCAAGTCATTCAGGAGTCATCATTCATTTATTTTCATCTCAGCCCGATGGCAACCAAGAAAGCAGTCATTTCGCATGAATTTAAACGCGCCCAAAACTCTCAACAACGAAGAAGCAAATCCCATCATGTGACAAATTTCAAAACGTATTGAATAAGAACGGTACCAAACAAAAATGATTCGAGGATTAGACGGGAATTCAGGCCAGCATCAACATCAGCGTCAGCAGCCGGACATCACCATCATCAGTCAAGGCGTCCTCATCCTCCAACAACAGCAGAGCACGACAGGACCCGATGAAACCTCTCTTTACCATAACGTAGATGAGACTCTGTGTGCCAAAATCAACATTTATCACCAAAAATTGGCATGGACATAAAGGCCGGAAAATAAAGGACACCCTGAAAAACACATTGTCCAATTGATATTTCTTCAACCAGAATGTCCTTCAGCAGACGTTATGTAATGCATGCAGTTCAGGCATAAAGGGGAAGTGCACCACGTCTGGGTGGTTACTGTGTTACATGCACCCTGTGTACGATCCGAAAGTGATCGTGTGACCATATGGCGAATGTAAGAGGACCTATCAGGCTGCGGTTCAATGAACAGTTTTAGAGTTGCCTAAAAATTATTCAACTGACACTCCATTTGGAGATCATTCAGAGCGCATGTGATGCCGGTGAAACTTACCTGGGCATCCTTTATCAGTCAAAATCTTACATAGGCAAAAGATTCATCCGACCGCAAATAATGGGAATCTCTTTACATTCGCCAGTTAAAACCACCCTCAACATGAATGTTTCATTTGGATTTATCCTTCAGGCCTAGGTATTTGAATTGTACGAAGGAAATGTAAAACTTATCTGATGTTGATTCGTTATCGTCCCGATTTAAATAGTATCTCGGTGTTTCAGACGGATTGCTAATATGTGAGATAGAGATATGATATTCACCGTGGAAATAAGTGAAAATTTATTTTGAAGTTTTTACGTAGACAATCGAAGCTTCATGTCGCGCTGTGGAAAAAACTGGTTTTGGATATTTGATTAATGACCTGTGGTCGAAAATCTTTAATAAACAATCAATTATTTCTATTGTGCGTTTTATTGAAGAGGGCCATAAAAAAGATATATATTCATATTCAACATAAATGCCTTACATACAACAAGTGCTAACACATATTAACTTCAAACTCCATCTAATATGCTATAGGTGGCGCTGGTGTGGACATCGGCTTCAGCTATCCTATATAGGTGGCGCTGGTGTGCACATTGACCGCAATTATGGTCACCATCCAGGAGACTCGGGTGTATGAGGGGTACAAAAACGTATTATATGATAGGTACGACGGGTGTGCATGTGTAGTACGGGTTATCAATCCCTGAATTCTTATCACTGGCTTGCACCATCACCAACCTGTAATTGTCCAGCGGAGCTGATGGGTTATCACTAATGTTAAGCTATCGATAGTGTCATCTCGTCTTGCCTTCTGGTGATCTCGAATGATCTGCAGCTTCATCGTGACTGACTCCCCGGTGTGTATGTGTTGTTCCCGGCAGATGGCAGCAGCAGCAGCAGAGGACGCGGGGGGCAGCGCGGCGGCTGCTCCAGCCGACTCAGGCCCGGCCCGCCGCCAGTACGCCACTATGGCTGAGTACTGCTCCGACCTGCGGCTCTGGATGGCTCAGGTGCAGCAGACGCGCTGTATGGAGGCCATGTTCCCCATCTGGCTGTCACAGCAGCTGGCTGGCGGGTCAGTGCCACTGCAGCAGCCACAGCAGCCACAGCAGCAGCAGCAGCAACAACAGCAGCAGCCACAACAGCAGCAGCAGCAGCCACAGCAGCAGCAGGTAAGTGACTCTCACAATGTGATGGTGCTGATGCTTTTTCGGAAGATTAGCAGTGACACTAGGAACAGTCCGGAAACCTAAAATTGCAATATTGAACATGTTGAATTAAACAAGGCGCTGGGAGGGTAGTGTATTCGCAGAGAATGACTTGGTCTTTGTACTTGGCCTTGTGTACTATAATTTGCATTTGATACATTCTGCTGTTTGCTCTACCACTGCTCTGGTTGATAGGCGAATCTATAGGCACACAACTAACATTCCTTCCTCTTGTTTTGCTGTACAGCCCGGTCTGCGACTTTTGTTCAACTTCGGAAACCAGGTTCCACCGGCGCCGGCGCAGGCTCAGCGAGGTAGGACTGAGCGAGCATCCACACTAGCGCCATCTACCGTGTCAATGTGCAATGTACAGCAGTGTACAGTCAGCGTGCCGACCGTAGCTGGCCAACACAAATCTAGCATAAAGTGTCGTTATCTAATATCTATCTGTGTTATAATTGTTAGTCCAAATGTTAACTGTTGAAATGAGTAAAAAAGCTCTATAAGAACGCATAGTTGCATATTTATCCAATACGTTTAAAATGAGGTGTGGAAAATTAACAGTGACACTAGGAAAAATAGTGAAGTAGTATTCAGAAGGTTTTCGTTTTCACTCAGATTTGCCGATGCTTGGACACTACATATCAAGTCGTCTGTGGATGTGATTATTTGAACAGTTGCATGGTTGTCGGCAGGTATGGAGTTTCGGATCCCTCCTCTGTGGAAACGCTTGGTCGCCGAGACGGTCGATTTCTTCATTCTGATGGTCATCAAATTCATCCTTGCATACATCGCTATCGACCAGTTTGGATTAATGTGAGTACACTTAACTATTCACAGCTGATATCGACTAACATGTGACCGCCTGACTAGTAGTTCAAGAGACGAGACGCGTCATTAACACGTAAACGCTTAACTGGATGCGACAGGGGCGACACCTAGCTCCAGTGCCGTCGGCACTCCGCCTCCTGCTGTATCGTCCCGCACCCTCGCTCTAACAGTATTTCAGTTTGGCATGTGTCTGTATCTGACTGTGGTGCTTGGATGATTTGTGTTGTGACTGCGATCTTGTTTTGGCTATGCTCTTAATGGTACAACTTACGACGGGATGACGTTTAATGGTCGGCAACTGGCGGATCCCGAACGTACAAATAAGTCGTTTGGGAGGGGCCAGCTACCCGAATGTCCCACACTTCTTCAAAAACTAACTGCATTTCACCGGCTTGTTGGTTGATTGATATGTTTATTGAACTCAAGCAAGTAACAGAGATGTGAGGAAATGACGCAAGAGCACTATAAGCACTGATCTCTTGCCACAATTTTCCGACTCACGCATCTACATTCACAAACTCACACACAACTCCCGCAAATGCACCGACCCCCCCCCCTTCCCCCACCGATCTATGTCTAAGTACTTATTTGAAACCAGTAAGGTGCCGTAGTTGGCGACGAACGAGCGAGCGCGAAGGAAATGTATGGCTAATTTCAACTCGATCGGGCAGTAGTATCTGAGATACAAAAAGCGGTGCGCACATGCAGAGCCACTCTACCCCTAACTTGTGGAAAGGCGGAGGATGAGAGGTCCCTAACTGCCTGACATGTTCATGAATCTGAAAGAAGGATCTATGATCACAGAGGATCTCTCGACAAAGCGCAATGTTGGATCTATGATCCCACTGGATCTCACGACAAAACACAACAATGGATCTTGGATCCCAGTAGAGCCCTCGATTAAATTTGGCATCGGATCTTGGATCCCATAATAAACAATGAAAATTTATCTGATCCTAGCGGATCTCGGATCCGACAGGATCCGACTGATAAATTATGCCATTTTTTTTACAAAATCTAACTAATGGCGCCCATGCTAGTTCAATTTACAACAAATTGTAAAGTAATGACATTTAATTAAAATATGGGTTTTGAAAATACCTATCTGAATAATGGTGACACGGGGATCCCAGTGGATCCCAGTGCAAAATGGTACCTGCGATCTCGGATCACGGCGGATCCGTCGACCAATGTTGAAGACGGATCTACGATCCCAGTGAATCCATCGACAAATTGTGAAGGTGGATCTATGATTTCAATGAATCCGGGATCCAGATCCCAGAGATCAGATCCCTAGATCCATTGTCGGGATCCGAGCACATGTCTGCTAACCACACACCAAATTCGAACACAATCGGCTCAGCCGTTCCTTAGATATACAATTGAGGTGTGCACGTGCACACGTGCAGGAGCACCCCCACCCCTGACTTGTGGAAAACTGGCGGCTGAGAGGTCCCTAACCACACACCAAATTTGAACGCATTCTGCTCTGCCGATCCTGAGATATATAAGAGGGGTGTGCACGTGCCCACGCGCAGAGTCACCCCATCCCTGAGTTGTGGAAAAGTGGCGACTGATGGGTCACTAACCGCACACCAAATTTGCACTCAATCTGCTGAGCCGTTGTGGATTTTTTTGTAAGAACACGCTTGCCAACACCCCTCACGCGGCACGCGCCACCCACGGTGGTAGTCACCCACATGAGTCAGCACTGGTCTCAAACAGGGTAGGTTTGATGGGGGCTACTGTACTCAGCAAAGAAGACCGCTTATCAATCGGACGTGCGGTTGCAGATAGATTAGCTTCTCAATTCTCAAGAACATCGCTACGAATTGGGTCGGGTCGCTCATGTTCATATTGTTATCATATACCACGGGAGGACGATCGATCAGTACAAGTTTTGTTAAATTTTCTTGTAAATCGAGCGGAATTTCTACATATGTGTCTGTAAACACGTCACAAGCAGTCATACGCAACCGCCCATGCTCACAGATAGAGCTGACAAACTTAACTATGGTCACTATATCATCACTATTCAACAAATAGCAGATTGCAAATCACCACATATACGTCTGTCTTCTTGCATCCATCAAGAGATAGGCGGTAGTGATCTGCTCAGTTATTGAACGGCCCAAATTGTATGGAGCGCATGACGGAGTGCACCTTTCGGGCTCGTAAACCAAGCCGAGACATTAGTGTTCGTCCTCGTACGAGAACATTCTGATGCATATGCGAGCCGCTCGCCGAGTTTGATTGGTTCTGATACATCGCCTCAAGCAGTTGGTCCGGGCTGATCGGACCGGCCGCTAAGCACACCTGGCTCGAACTGTATATGACAGCAAGCTAACACCGTGACGCAGATTGAGACAAACTGGGTATCGCGTCCGACCGAGACGCATGTCAGTGCTGAGTTTTGAGATGTCAACACCCAAACCTTTGGCCCTAGACTTGCAGTCAAGTCGGCCACCAGGACAGACTAGTCATTGGAGTCGGCGGGTTACACCGCGTGCAAGACTAGGTCAGTCGGAGAGTTCTAGGGACAAAGAGCTAAACTGTGCAGCTACTAGTCATTTTGTTCGAGAGAAAGGGTAATAGGCACGACACTACGTCATTGAAAAGAAAAGGTGCGCGGTGTCTATAACGGCAGACTAGTCAAAGATACAGGGGGAGTAAAGTGCAGACTTAGTTACCTAAAGTCAGGCGAAATTCGGCTATTGACACAAAGAACTAGTTATGTCTGGTGGGTAAACGCAGACATAGTCTAGATACGAGGGGATAAACGTGGCGCAGGCCTGAGATTATCGAGAGAGAGAGAGAGAGAGAGAGAGACGCATGAGAAAAGTAAAGAAGATACGAAAGATGAGCAGAGAGAGAGAGAGAAGAGAGAGAGAGACAGGAGACGTAGATGAGCTGAGACGCCGAGGAGAGCGAGAGCGAGAGAGCGTACAAGACGAAGAGCGAAAGAGCACGAGAGAGCAAGAGAGTCTGAGAGCCGACGAGCGAGAGCGAGAAGCGAGAGCAGAGGAGCGAGAGCGAGAGGTCACGAGCGAGAGAGCGAGAGCGCAGAGCGAGAGCGAGATGGGGAGGAAGCTGCAGAAGCGAGAGCGAACGAGCAGAGTCAAACGAGGAATCGAGAAATAGGCGAAGAGCTGAGAGAGACGAAAGATGCGATAGAAGCGAGAGCAGAGAGTAGAGCGAGAGCGGAGGAACCTAGAATGCGCAGTAAAGAGCGAGAGCGCAGAACGGTCTGTTGTCAGTAGACCAGAGGTAAGCAACGCCGTTGGAGGAATTAGTACTGAGAGTCGAGAGCGAGTGGAGGCTCTAGAGATGCACAGTGGTCATTGAGAAAGAGCCACGAAAAACAGGGAGAGCGAGATGCTTTATCATATGAGCGATCAGACGTAACAGAACAGTACAGCAAAGCACATGCAAGTAGCAGGCGTAGATCACGAAGAAAATGAGCAGAGCTAAGAAACTGTTGGAATGAGATGTCGAGTAGAGGGAGATCTGAGATTCATCGAGAAGCGAGAGCGAGAGACGAGAGCGAGTGTCGTAGTCTGCATGAGCCTCAACATGGTATTGGGTATATTCTTTATTGCCTTTCAAGAGTTATATTTTTAACAGTGATTTGTCCGTTTTGTATTGAGCGATCTCGTTTATGGGGAGTGAGAATGCAGAAACGAACATGTTTCGAAAAATTGGCCTAGGGCAAAGTAAAGCGATAGAGCGGACGGGCAATGTGGCCGATTTGCCGTATGCGTGAAAGAGCGCAAAGCGAGAGCGAGAAGTCGCTGTCGGTCGATTAGAACAAATAATAAAGTTGATGTGTTTGCCATTAGTTCTTACGTACATGTTAACGAAATAGCACAGAGGAAAATCAATAAGCTGAGCAGTCCAGACATTTATAGTGCATGTATACCGAATCAGCATCAAAAATAACCTCGTGGGCACTCAGGAGCCGATCACAAATTACGTTACGCATGGAGGGAAAAGTTTTTTACGGAGAGTAACCGAAACATACCAATTGATGCTAAGCATACTAAAAAGTGCGTAACCAAGGGGGGTTAAATGGCAAAAGATGCGTCACGTCATTTGTGAATGGCCCCTGACAAGGTGAGATGTCTAGTAGAGGTGCCACTTTCTTTGCACTCTCACCTTAACTCGCTACACACACCAGGTGCTGGGTTGTATTGTGTATCACTCCCACACACAGTAGATTGTATATTATGAAAGTGCTGAATAGCAAACACTAAAGTGATCATGGAAATGAATTAGTAGGGTAGTTTGCTGAGGTACACACACATATGGTTTATTGGAGAGACTAAAGAGATAAATTGTAAAAGAACACTCCGGATTATTGGATTGTTGAGAGTATACTTGGATCAAAGTTATACAGGTATAAGCCTCAGTCAGGTGGTAAGTGAGCAGGAGATCAACACTAAGTTAGAAAGCCGCTATTTGATCAAATAAACAGCACCGTTATAATGGTAAAGACTCTAAGAATGGACAATTTTCTTTGTGGATACTTGCGGGCAGCTGGCGGCCTATGCAGTCATGTGGGTAGTGGTGGGTAGTTGAAGGGGGTTTGCGGGGGTCGGGTCGGGTAGCCACAAGCCTGAAAAGTGGCAGCTCTAATGTCTAGCGAGCTCTCTGAACTTACATGACCTTTGAAATTGCCATGAAGAAGTGGGTAACTACCTTCTTCAACGAAATCCCCTACCCCCGAAGCCCCAGTGCTACAATGCACCAAAGGCTGTTTCATTGTGACCAGCAACCGACATACAGGATATTTATTCCCCATATTGCTGGCAGTCAGAATCAACTACTTTTACGCCGTAACAACTATAGCTTGTCATGACTTTAACATTAAATGTCTGCGTTATGTACCCACTAGCGGATCCAGGAGGCGGTGGGGCTTTAGCCTCCCCCCAAAAAAAAACTATTTTAGCAAAATGTTGCATAAATGTATGGTTTTGTCGAAATATAAGCACATTTTAAAACGTTTTTGTGTTTAATCTAGCTCTCACATCGAAAGCAATCCAAATCCGATACTTTGTGTAATACCGCCCCCTCCCAACCGTCAAATTGGCCTATTATGGATCCGCCAGTGGATATATCAGTGGTGACCATTTGGCAATATACAAAGCTTGATGGAAATTGGCTGATCCTTTCCCGGCATAAAGAGCGACGATGTGGGCAGCGCTTTCATGACATATTACCGATTTTGCCAAAATACTGCTAGAAAAATGTGCGATTTTGTAAAGGTAGATATTAAAATATCAAAAAATGACCAATTGAAAAGTTGTGCAGGATGACCAGATACATACGAATATGAATCTGCCAATTTCAATTTTGCCAATTTCATTTTGACGCTTCACTTGACTGTACATACAGTGTGCTTCTGGTAGTGCTACAAAGGAGAACAACCTCAGCCTCTTATTTTGTTTGCCCAAACATGTCATAAGTTTTAGTAACTGGAATCCTCCTTTCTCATCTAATTTAATCTGATTTAATTCATTGAAACGGAAATTGTAGAGGCTTCTTTCGCAAATGTCCCTGTGTTCCACAAATGAATAGAACCGGATGTTCCTACTTCCTTTATTTGGAAGTGCTGCGACGAACGACTAGCCTATCAGTTACAAAATAAACAACATCAGTTAATCAACTGCCAACTCGCTGAGAACGAGTAGCCGACACTACTACATCAGTTTCACTGCACTCCCTGAGAACGAGTAGCCGACACTACTACATCAGTTAATCAACTGCCAACTCGCTGAGAACGCAGCTCCCTGGCGTACCGCCTTCACATAGGGGCGTTTATTATGGTTTTCAATTTCACCCATTCAAATATTTCATTTTCGGACAGTGGCTTCTCATCCAGGCAGCGTGTATTTATGTGGCACCGGGTGCATCTGCGGTGTTCCGACGGCACACTCGTCCCGATACGGTCCAGCCCACAGACGTCGACCAGGCCAGATAACACCATATCCCCACATTTCACTCACCAGCCGGCAGTCAGCCAGCTGCCAGTCAGCACCAGTCGGAAGTCAACACAGTCGACGTACACCCAGACGTACCAGTCTTTGGGTATGCTGACCAGTCGATGTGCTGTTATGCGTGTTGCAACTGACAGTGTCCTGGCCAAGTCAAGTAGATGTTCTGAGTGTGTTGTTTATTTATTCATTTAGACATACAGCGACATCCACACAGACATGACCAAGTACGACGTGCTGTTATGTGTTGCAGTGGCCTGACCAAGTTCGACGTGCTGTTATGTGTTGCAGTGACCTGACCAAGTACGACGTGGACACGCTGGTGAAGGTGGCCAGTGGGGGCCAGGCCGACATGAGCTACACCCTGGCCATGGAGATGACGTCAGAACTGCTGATGCTCGAGATGGTCAACCGGGTCTCCGTCTGCTGGTTCGAGGTTAGTCTCTGAACTGGGTGTCTCCGTCTGAGCTGGTTTGGGGATGCTTTTTGGGCGTACAATTTCCGGCTGTTGGTGGTTGATGCTATAACAGATGTATGCCACTGTTGGTTTGGTATGGAGAGTGTGATGCTTGTTGGAAGCTGGTAGTCGGCGGGCTGGTCTCCAGTGAGTGAAGACTGAAGGATATGAGGCGGTGAATAGCTCGACATAAACGACAGTTTAACTTTTAAACTTTGTCGTTAAAGGGACTGTCCCACCTTCAAAAAATGTGTCAAATGTACGTCGTTTGTGGTGCATATGAGTGATGCTGCTGACAATTATGACATTGTTTTCGAGTGCTCATTTTCATATACTTTTATATTTTGGCTGATGACGTCTTTGAGGATTTTTGGGGACCTTACGTGTTATCGTGGGACTAGTATATGGCTATGTATGGCCAAGGTACAGTCGATGCATCAATTTAGCAGAGGACGACGACATCGGCTCGGGCCCCCGTTATACATTGGGGAACTGGATGTAAGATTCAACAGTCGATTTTCTGTGATTCGACCTCAGTGGTTGTTTTACTTATAATACATATCTGCATATGCAGCAGCATATGCTAATCTCACTCATTTTATGTTAGTGGGACAGGTCTCATTTACTTCTTTGACTTATAGCTGTTCGCTTCATTGCCGTTGTTTGGTTCAACGTCGAGAAAGCATAATTGTTTTCATTGTCTTTATGGAATGAAGCCCAAACTGAGGAGCACGTTCTTCCGCTGCCTCTCTGTTCTCTGTTCCTCCGTGATGACGTCATCCTCTGTGATGTTGTGATGTCGTCATTGTGCTGCATTACAGTCCCGTGAAAAAGCACAGGCGATTCGGCAAGGGAATCGGCATGGGGTAAACCGGGTCGAGAAAAGAATTATGATGTTATGATACCGTCCCGATATAATATCCTGCGTCAATGCATCGCATCTGAACATGGTCTGTTTGAGAAGGGATAGTTTGGCATGAGATGCTTTCTACTCGTACAGTCAGTTATGTCTGGCCTGTTTGTGACACCGTATCGTCACAGGAGTGTTGTGACCAGCCGTCAGGTCTCGGCGTTCACACGGCGTTTTGTGTCGACACTCGACACCAGCATATCCCGTCTGCCGTTCCCCTCTGCAGCTGGGGCCGGCAGTGCTGCTATATTCAAATGACTGTTTACCACTGGAGGGCCGCCTCAGTCGTGCTACATCGAACCGCTTTTACTAACTCGCCGAAATGGCGATCTTCTATTGATTTGTGGATTATGCTCGGAGCGGATGCGCAGCCGAGTGTCAGCCTTTCATTGAATGGCTGATACTTCACTATGTATGGGCTATAATACAGCTGATAGCTGAATGTGACAAAATAACTCCGAGTCGGGACATAGCACAGCTGGGTTTCAACGAACGATAGAACTTTGTGTCAGATCTGTCACATGTCTGATTGCATGTCTGTTCTGTCCCATCAGTCAGTTCTGCTGGACTGTAGGGTCGGGTGAGCGGGAGCAGGCCGTCGGACGGCGAGCGCCGGGGGGCAAGTCGTGTTCGTGTTATGAGGCGAGCTTTAGGGGATTTCTGTTCTGAGGAACTTAAACTCGATAAGTAACCGGTCAAAGTTTCCATCCTGAGCCACTGGTGTTGTGTCTGGAGGTCCGCTGGGAGCTGTGTCGGGTCCCGTGGAAGCTGAGATCGGGTCCGGTGAACTGTGTCGGGTGGTGGAGCTTGTGTCGGGGCGTGGAGCTGTGTCGGGTCGGTGGAGCTGTGTGGGTCCGGTGGAGCTTGTCGGAGTCCGGTTGTAGCTGGTGTTCGGGGTCGGTGGAGCTGTTGTCGGGGTTTCCGGTGGAGCTGTGTCGGGGGTCCGTGAGTTTGTTCGGGTCCGCTGGAGCTGTGTCGGGTCCCGGTGGAATGTGTCGGGTGTCCGGTGGGCTGTTGTCGGGGTCGTGGAGGCTGTGGTCTGGTCCTGGAGTGGGAAACTGTTGTCGGGGTCGGTGGAGCTTGTGTCAGGGGTCCGGTGGAGCTGTGTCGGGTCGGTGGAGCTGTGTGGGGTCGCAGATGGAAATGTGTCGGGTCCGGTGGAGCTGTGTCGGGTCCCGCTGGAGCTGTGTCGGGTCCGGTGGAACGTGTGTCGGGTCCTGTGGAGCTGTGTCGGGGTCGGTGGAGCTGTTCTGGGTCCGGTTGGAACTGTGTCGGGTCGGTGGAGCTGTGTCGGGGTCGGTGGAGGCCTGTGTCGGGGTCCGGTGGAAGCGTGTGGGGTCGGTGGAACTGTGTCGGGGTCGGTGGAGCTGTGTCGGGGTCCGGTGAGCTTGTGTCGGGCCGGTGGAGCTGTGTCGGGGTGTCCGGTTGTGAGTGTGTCTGGGTCCCGGTGAGAACTGTGTCGGGGTTCCGGTGGAGTGTGTCGGGGTCTGGTGGAGCTGTGTCGGGGTCCGGTGGAGCTGTGTCGGGGTCCGGTGGAACTGTGTCGGGGTCACGGGTGTGTCCAGGGTCGTGGAGCTGTGTCGGGGTCGGTGGAGCTGTGTCGGGGTCGGTGGAGCTGTGTCGGGTCGGTGGAAACTAGTGTCGGGGTCCAGGTGGAGCCTGTGTCGGGGTCCGTTGAGCTTGTCGGGTCGGGTGGAAGCTGTGTCGGGGTGGTGGAGCTGTGTGGGGTCGGAGTGGAGGCTGTGTCGGGGTCCGGTGAGCTGTGTCGGGGTCCGGTGGCACTGTGTCGGGGTCCGGTGAGCTAGTGTCGGGTCGGATGGAAGCTGTGTGGGGTCCTGAGCCTGTGTCGGGATCTCGGTGGAGCTGTAGTCTGTCGGTGAACTGTGTCGGGTCCAGGAGGACTTTGTCGGGTGTCCGGTGGGAGCTGTGTGCATGGGGTCGGTGGACTGTGTCTGGGTCGGTGGAACTGTGAGGGGTCGGGGAACTGTGTGTGTGTCGTGGAGTGTGTCGGGTCCGGTTGGAGTTTGAAGGTGTGACGATAATTCTCTTCTGGGTGTGCTGCGGTCCACTGCGATGACTCTTAGCGTCTGCCAAAGGCTATGCTGACTCGGTGGTAGTTTGTGTCATAGAGATAATATACATGGTCTCCATGTCATAGAGATCATTGATGTCATAGAGATCACGACTGTGAGTATATACTATTTATGTATATATGATCTATATCGTTTGTGTAGACTATGGCTGTGCCTTGAGACCTTGTGCACATTTCATGTATGCTTTGACTTTTGGCGTAATATCAGCAGTCTCGAAATGGAATCGTAGAGCTTACGGAACACGCTGATGGAATTTGATATCCCACTGCGGCGAAAAGCTGCAGTAGCCATGTGCCCAAGACCGTAAGTCAGATCTAGCGAAGGGATTCGGAAATGAGTTCAGTGATATCTGAGCCATGCAGGTGAAATATCCATGGCGATTTGCGGTGAATATCCCAGTTTGATCAGGACTTGTTATGTTTTACTGTTGTCGGTGGTGCACTGGTGACGTATGACATGGCCATGGCGCATGCCCAGATCCTGATGTTGGCTGAAACTCATCAGATAGGAAAAAGGCTTTATCAAACTGAACTAACTATGACGTGCGGAGGCTTCGGTATCACATGCGTTCCATTGCAATTTGAGGCTTATACTTCAGTGCAAACGAGCACGTCCGAAAACTAAGGGTGTTTGGTCACAACCCACACTCATATGATACGTCTCAGAAAATACGAGGCGGTACTATTTTGTGTGCTGTTTCAGACGTGTCGGGTCCCTTTTCACAAAGTATGTGGCGCTTGTGCGCGCCATTTTTATATATCAGTAACTATTAGCTGCATATAAATGAAATTGAGCTACAAACTAAGGTATCGCTATAACAGGCCGTACGTGGAAAGAGTAATGAGGTTTTGACCATGGGCCATTACCGTTACTGAATGTCCCGATGATGGTGCATGGTGGCATGCTGCTTACCTACTATTTAACCAAAATTTATCTATTTACCGGATTAAGACATTGTTTGTGTTAACAGTTGCATCATTTAAAAGCTAAAATCGGCCTTTCAAATGTGATGTTTGTTCACTTAAACCGAACAAGTCATCCTTGTGTTTGTGTTTTGACCTGAGTGGCCGTCAGTGTTGTGTTTGCTGTTGATATGCTGCGTGGTTGTCAGTTTTGTTTGCATTGTTCAGTGTAAAGGCGGCCGCACACTGTGCATTCGGCGTCCGATATCTACTAAATTCCGCCTAGGAACTGCTAAATTCCGCCTAGCCTAGGAAAATCACGGCGACACCGCGGAATATCGTCCTTGTTGGATTGGCGCGCTATCCGCTCCCGAGATTCGGCCCCGCCGACCTATAGCCTGTCGCAACCTGTTCCTACAGGCTGTTTCTACTCACAACGCTGGATGGCTTTTCGACGAAGATATAAGTTTAGAACCACGAAACTTTTACGTAATGAATTTCACAGTGGCAAGAACACAGTGTTAAAATGTGTACCTCTATCTTGCATAGATTCGCCACTGTTAACCTGATACAGTTTCTGTCCGCGGCTCCGCGGCGTTGATTCGCGTAAAAAGCTCTTCCGGACCAGCTTTTTCCACCATGCCGCCAGCGGGCACTCAGCGAGTTTAGTTTGTGTTTGTCATTCCTTCGGGTGCCCGCTGCCACGGATGCGGAAAATCACAGGAAATTAGCGGGAAATCGTAGCGATACTGCGGAGTCCGCGTGCCGACTGGTGTTGTGTGCGGCCGCCTTTACGGTTATTTTATTTTTATTGCTGATCTGCGCGGTAGTCCGTTCAGTTTTGGTTACTGCTCAGTGTAGCGGCCAGTTTGGTTTTTGTTGTTGATCTGTGCTGTGGCCTGATTTGTTTTTGTTGTTGATCCGCGTGGTCGTCGTAGGAAGGCGGCTAACGATCGATCGGCTGAAGTGTTTCGGAAGCTGTCAAAACAAGTGATTGCGGGTCGTCTTTCTGTTGACTGGGTCGGGTCGTGGGCAGAGTGGGCCGCGATGATAAGACCGCCGCGGCCGGGAGGGCTGCGCGGCACCGACTGGCCCGGCCTGGCGGAACAACGCCTCGGCCCAGTCTGCCGCGGCCGTCCACCACCGCACTGGTCCCCCTGCCTTGTTGCATCTGCCGCCTGCCGCCCAGCCTCCTGCAGGAGCAGGCCTGGTGTTCCATTGGATGGACCCAGCTGTGAACCATCAACGAGAGCAGCGCGACAGACATTCTTAGATTATGAGCTTTTGACATGGATCAGAAGCTTTTTGGAGCTTTGCAATTTGCATGCTTGGAGTGGTGTCTGCACAATGTCGAGCACTCTCAACTGATTGCTTGGACGAAGGCATTGTTTCGATTTACTTTTAGATGAGACAGTCTCGTCTGTTCAGAAATCTGAGGGAGGCGATATGTTGCCGCCTCGGCTGCCTGGCGCCCATCGCGACACACGTAGTTCGTTAGCAGAACTGG
>VOPJ01011584.1:0-34073 GCA_014673585.1 Semibalanus balanoides
CGTTTTCAAGTTATTGCGGAAATACGGGAGGGGGGGTAATATTTACCCCCCTACGCCGCGCGGGTTAATTTTGGTTAGGCACTGCCTAAAGTGCCTTAATGGACGCGCCGCCACTGGTGGAGCAGTGCAGTCACATGTCCAAAGGATAGAGCGTGTGCATGAAAAGTTTCTGGTTTGGCTGTGTGCTCGATGCCGTGTGACAGGAGTGTCTTTTTCGTATCGAGATTTGGCTGTTTATTTTAAAGCTAGCACCATGAAAGCTCGGTTCAACACCACGACAACATGTTCATCAGAAAACGTTCATCGGCCACAAGAATATGTTCACCATTCCTTATCGACAAGTTCCTCTGCAGCTGCCTGTCCGTCAAGCTGCGAAAACACACATGTGTTCACAAGATTCGTTTGCGCGGTAAACCACTGTTAAGACTTGCGTCTCAATCGCGCTCCGAGCGCCTGCAATCCTTTCTGGACGCGAACCGCGATGTGGATATATGGGTGAGCACTGAGCAGTGCACCAGACTGTTCAAGAAACCTGTGGCTGTATATGTTATGGGGAGATAGTTGTGTTGTGTGTCTGTAAGTGTTCGTGTACGTGATGGTCTTAACTTTTGACTTCACCTGTCAGTGGGTGCCGAACCCGTTGGTGATTATACAAATCAACAAATGGTGTATGATACTGTGCCGCAGGACCTGTGCTGGTCATGGTGTATGATACTGTGTCAAAGGGCCTGTGCTGGCCATGGTGTATGATACTGTGCCGCAGGATCTGTGTTGGCCATGGTGTATGATACTGTGCCGCAGGACCTGTGCTGGCCATGGTGTATGATACTGTGCCGCAGGACCTGGCCACGGTGTATGATACTGTGCCGCAGGACCTGTGCTGGCCACGGTGTATGATACTGTACCACAGGACCTGTGCTGGCCATGGTGTATGATACTGTACCACAGGACCTGTGCTGGCCACGGTGTATGATACTGTGCCGCAGGACCTGTGCTGGCCATGGTGTATGATACTGTGCCGCAGGACCTATGCTGGCCACGGTGTATGATACTGTGCCGCAGGACCTGGTCATGGTGTATGATACTGTGCCGCAGGACCTGTGCTGGCCGATGTTTGCGTCCTTCATTAAGAGCACGCGATTCGCTCTTGGCGTCGTCTGCTGGGACCGACACGTGTAGCAGTTGCCATGAAAAAACACCCCGAGTCCATCCGGTATGTATGAACGGACGCTGGTTTCTAGTTGGGCTGATACTTGTGCTAACCCGTCCGCTCCGCTGTACGATCTATGCATGCAGAATACATTTTTTGACGTGTTTTATCCGTCATACTACCGAGGTACTCACCCGTCAAGGGATCACTGCACAGTGCACAGTGCTCACCCGTCGTATATATCATGGTTTGAGTCATCACATTGCGGTTAATGTGCACACCAGCGCCACCTGGCCACCACCTGCACCACGCCATACTCGCTGGCTGCGCCACCTGACGTGTTCGACTACACTCTGCCGTACTTGTAGTTGAAGTTACGCTTAATTGTGTTTCACACATCAGACACTTTTCGCGTTTTTTTCTTCTTCTTAACATAGACATTATCTTAACTTGTAGAAGAGTAGTTTGATGTTGGGAAATGAGGGGATCTTAAACACGCACGTAGAATGTAGATGTTGTCATGCGATCTGCAAAATGAGTTCTTAGGTAAGTTACTATGCCAATATGTCAAACCTATAAAACATTTCGAATAATATATGGATGGAAAATGAATCCTTAACCATGTCAAATTATTTATATTTTAATAAAAATAGTCCAGAATATAAGCAAAACAGCTTTCGGCATTACGCCATTATCAAGTTTGACAAAAAACATATTTTCAAATACACGCACACTCGCATCCAAATTCAAATGCACGCATCGCATTCAAATACACGCATTTCGAATTAAGACAAATATACAAGATACAAATTCGGTGCGCACAAACAGACAGACAGAAGCATTTTTTAAATAGTAAGTAAGATGTGCGTACGTTGGTAGTGGTCACACATTTGACTTGATCTTGAAGTTGGATCTTAGATCCCAGCTTATCCCTCGGTATAAAATGCATGAAGATCTTGGATCCAAGCGTCCGCCCCCGTAGCTCAGGTGAGAGCGCCGGTCTTCTGACCTACTCAGTAGTGTCAGCCTTGGCGTTCGAGTCGCTTCGGCGCTTCGCTATTGCTCTGACTTGATGGCCTGCGGCCGGTGGCAGCGTCGCACTCCAAAGGCCAGGGTTGGACGTCAGCGAGCGGGGCCGGACCTGTTTCCAGGTGTATGTCGGGCACGAAAACTTTTACGTCTCTGAAACCTTCTCCGGACAACAGGAATCGGCGATCGCGGTGGTGAGGTCAGGACCAGCGCCAACAAGCTCGCTTAGCGCGGGTCTTGACCTCGGAAAGCCATCCCTACAAAGCATTCGGACTAAATTTATTAAAAAAAAAAAAATATCTGCGTAAATGCATGAAGATATGGGATCCTCCTGGATTCCTCAGCGTTTGATGCTTCAGGATCTGGGATCTTAGTGGATCTCTAATTTAAACGAGCCTGAGATCGTGAAACACAAGGTGCAGGGACTGATATAAAAAATGTTGGTCTCTATTTTGCGTATGTAGTACTAGTGTAAGGTACACATACTAGTGTAAGATTCGGAAATTTTCCAAGTCATGTCCGGTCCAAAGTCCGATCGACTATGACAATGTTGACCGGAAGGTGTTCGATGAGTCCAAGAGTCCGAAGATAATTTTTACACAGCATCCTATGATTTGTTTATAGATGTTGTTGTTTAGCTGGGACATGTTCAATTGTTTGTCACAGATATTCTTTCCCACCAGCTTTATGTTTATTTCCATTAATTACGAGCGAAGCGGCGAAAGCGCTCGCTCGTCTTACGTAGGTATATGCGGAAAAAATCTTATTATGAAGGCGCCCAACCCAAGCGCAAACCCTGGCGACGCTTTCTGAGCTTGTAGTCTCTGGCAACCAGGCACGTTCCGATCGCAAACAAACGGGCTTCTTTGCTGAGTGCCCCATGCCAATCAATCCTGTTTTTATCAGTGCGACTCAGGGGGGGGGGATTTTCGTGGCGCGTGAGGGGTTGTTGAAAGGTGGTTTTGTCGCAAAAAAAAAACGCAACGGGCTGGCTGATGTCTTCAAATTTGGACAGTTGTGGCTAAGACCCCCTCAGCTGCCGCTTTTTCACTAGCCAGGAGTGGGGTTTGCCTCTGCCGCTGCGCACCTTTTTTGTATCTCAGAAACTACTTGCCCGATTGAGCTGAAATTCACCATACATTTCCTTCGCGCTCGCTCGTTCATCGTCAACTACGGCGCTTTACCGGTAATTAGTGCGTTTTTACTTTATTGCATGCATACAATTACCATCACATCATCTTTCATTAAATTTCCTATTTAAATACATCAATCATACCTCACTTTGTTAGAAAAAATCAGAGGATCACCCAATTATCTGCATGTAAGGTGTAAAGACCTGCAATAGATATAGGCAGGAAAAAGCGTTAACTGCGATCTATATGCCTTGACCGAAAAACGTTCAAAATATATGTGGCTGACCGACTGCAGTCCAAATTGGAATCGGACTATTTTCGGACGTCTAAAAATTTGGACTCCGCTTTACATCACTAGTATGTACTATGTAGAATGCAGATCGTTAGTACCTGGAAATTACTTTCTAAGTTGTACCTATAAAACACACACACACATATATATGTAGAGCACACACACACATATATATGATGGGCGGTGCTGATATTGAGTGCGTATTGTGTTTCAGGGCGAAGTATGGGTCGAGCGACACTGCAAACGCAGCTCACGGTAGTGACTCGTCCGACAGCGCTGAGCGCGAGATCCGCTTCTTCTTCCCAGATGGTGAGCGAAGCTGATATATATCTATAATACATAGTACTCACTAGCGGTGTCAATCGGTAACCAAAATTTTGTTACCGAAAAAATGTGTGACCGATTCGGTAATCGGCGGTTTCAGGCTTATAAAATTTTTGGACATTTTTCGGTCAGCTCAATCTTGTTAAAAAAGTATACTGTTAAAAATCGGTCAAATCTTGGACATTTTTGGCCTCAACCAAAATCGATCAATATTTGGACAACCAAAATGCCTCCTGTTTGGTATTGGATTGGTTTTGATCAGGAAATTTTGGGAAAATCACATCACTAGTACTCACCCGTGAACCCTTTATTCATGGATTTTATTACCAGACGGTAAACTAAGACATACTTCGAGCTGCTACATAACCACTNGGGCCCTCAGTCGGCATGAGGGCGTCTTAAGGGGCCCTCTGACGGCCTGAGGGCCCCTCTGTAGGCCTGAGTAGTCCTCAGTCGGCAGCAGGAGGGGGCACTCTCACCTCAGCCCTCAGGGGGCCTCTGGTGGCTTGTGGGGCCCTCGGTCAGGTTGAGATGGTTTTTGTCAGGCCTGGCCTGATGAGACCCTCTGTTTGTCCGAAGGGCCTTGAGGGCCCCCAGTCGCCCTGAAGGTTCTCATCGACTTGAGGGGTTCTCTGTCGGTCTGAGGGAGCCCTTGACCAAATTAAGGAGGCTCTTACTAGCCTGTATGGTAACACAGAAAGAAGTTAAATAATGTTAGCGAAACAATATGTGAGGCCTGCGTTATGGAAGGCTATGATGTATTGCCAAGGGCCATTTATCTTAAGCACTGACGGGGTATTGGCAATTACAAATGGCTTTCGTCATCGCCTGGTCTGGCTCTAGTAATGGTCGGCAAATTCGCATAATAAGGTGAATATTACTTCTACCTCCTATCCAGAATAAGTATTTGGTCCCATCATTTTCATTTCTTGAGAAAGTCAACGAATTGTGGCGAGTTTCCTCATAATTTTAATGAATCTTTTCTACTATGTATGGCTTATATCGAGTCCTCCCCCAGTTTTAGAACCTTGACTTAGCCAATGCCTTTTGGGCTGAACAGTAGGTATCACATGTAGTGGGAGTGGTCTCAAATAAGAACCAGTCGTGCCTCCGGGGCACTGACAGCGGTCAGACGGTCGACCGCGTGCTGACATGCGCGGCGTCTCAATAAGTTCTTTTTGCCAAACAATCCTCAATTATATTCTGAATTGGTCTTGCAATGCGGTGGCGAATTAAAAATACAAACGTCCTTCAATAATAAAAATGTGAATTACAAACGGGAGCCCGAATCAATCAAGAGAAAAAAAATATTGTGAAAAATCCTAACAATTGTTTTTTTTTTTGGGGGGGCATCAGCCAGATGCTGGGGCCCACTTTGTGTGCCCCCCGTCGCAAATCTGGCTGCGCCTCTGTGTACCCGCAACTCAGAAGGGACGCCAATAGGCAGAGGCTCATTACTAGGAGCGAGAAAACGCTCCTCGTCTTTACGTGTATAATGGGAAAATCTTATTATGAGCGACCCGACCCAAGACCGAACCCGACTCCAACCGACGACGACCCGAACCCGGAACCCGACCACGACCCGACCGACGCGACCCGACCCAACCCGACCCGTGGCGACGCTTTTGAGAAACTCATGTCTTTGGAACCGCACGTCCGATTGACAAGCGGACTTCTTTGCTGAGTAGCCCCATCCAAACTACCCTGTTTTTTACCAGTGCCGACTCATGTTGGTGACTACTACTGCGCGTGGCTCGTGCCGCGTGAGGGGTGTTGAAAGGTGTTTTGTCGCAAAAACTCCGCAACGACTGGGCTGATTGCGTTCGAATTTGGTGTGTGGTTAGGGACCTCTCAGCCACCGTCCTTCCACAAGTCAAGGGTAGGGTGCCTCTGCACGTGCGCACGTGCACACCCCTATTCTATATCTCAGGAACGGCTGAAGCGATTGTGTTCAAATTTGGTGAGTGGCTAGTGATCTCTCAGCCGCCGCCTTTCCACAAGTCAGGGATGGGGTGGCTCTGCACGTGCGCTCGTGCACACCCCTACTATATATCTCAGGAACGGCTGAGCCGATTGTGTTCAAACTTGGTGTGTGGTTAGGGAATATCAGCCACCACATTTCCACAAGTCAGGGATGGGTGTCTCTGCACGTGCACACGTGCAAAACTTTTGCTTCTCAGAAAATACTTCCCCGATGGAGTTGAAATTCACCATACATTTCCTTCGCGCTCGCTCGTTCATCGCCAACTACGGCGCTTTACTGGTAATTCATACCCATTGAACTACCTCCTACAGCTTATAGAAACTTAAGTACCAATTTTTAAAGATTATACACTTGCATTTTATATACCTATGCCTAATGGTGTGTGCGAAGATGTGTATGACGTGCATGTGCTTATTTCACAGATAGGAACACATCGACATACGAAAAACAACAGACCTGGAAAGCATTGATCGCTTTAAACGTCGCCAGTGCAGCGTCCGATCACTACGTGACCATGCAGGGGTACGACCCCCTGGCGTTTCGCCCCTAATACGCAACCTAAGTGTGACGTCATAAAAGTAGCATGGCATACTCAGCTGACGACGTAGTGTTAAAGGCCAAGGCGTAAGTGTTCCTCATTTACCTCAAGTCATTGGAAAAGCTTAGCTTCTTAGTTAGTGAGATACATCACGTTATAGAAGGACATTTGCCCTCTTTTTTAATAATAAAAAGGTTGACGTTTAATTGCAAGATGAACGCGAAAACTTTAAGCTAAGAAAGAACACGTTACGTTTTGGGCGCACTGTTGCTGACAAAATTTTTTCTCACCATAGAAGTTTAAATTTGCAGCAGTTACTGCGATATATGGGATGGCTGTGATAGCATTTTGAATAGAAAAAGATGGAAGAAGTTATTAGCCTTTGCTCATGTTATGATGGAAAAAATAAGACGAAGAAAATATTTAATCAACAATATAAAAGACCTATAGTTCGCCTTGCGGCTTCTTCAGGGCTGCTCAAGCGACCTTCTTCAGGGCAGTTACTTGCGTCTTTAAATGACGTCAATTTGTATCACTGTTGATTTGTTCACTCTTCAGTTGTTTTTCTCATGCAATTTACTTAAATATAGCTCAATTAAATACAAAAAGGCAATGCATTTTTTGCTTTATGTTACCAGGAAAGTTGCGGACAATTATGACGCATGAGTATCACTCTAACACGAATTACGAAGCAGCGTTAGCTTAAAACTAGCTTTAAATATCTTAAATAAATGATAAAAAATAGCCTGATCCACTTCGAGGCCTCTCAATGCCAAGCTTAAACTTATTTAACGGGAAAACGGACTTACTTTTTGTGTCTATGGCCTTTAACACTACGCAGTCAGTTGAGTATGCCACGCCGTCAGCTGATTATATCAAATGACGTCACGACTTAGGTTGCGTATTGAGCTAGAGCTACGATTAAAAAAAACGAGCGTGCAGCTCGTGACAAGAGAAAGTCATTGATATCTGATTGTAAAGTCCTGGGTTATTAGGTGATCACTGCATGGGGTCATGCCAATGACTCAGATGTTATCAAATCATGAATGTGTATAAATTGAATACTAATTGAGCTAGAATCGTGAATGAATATATAATTATGCTCGATGAGTTCCAAACGTGAAATCAGCGTTATAAAATGTCCTACAAGCTACACAATTTTAAAAAGGTCATGACAGGTCATCTGAGGTTAGTGACCTCGGTTGACCTGTGCAAGTGCATGAACCGCAGTGGAACATATAGATAATAATGCAAAATGGATGCCAAAACTGAAATAAGCGTCAAGAAGTGTCTTAAAAACTGACGAGACCAAAACAAGTCACCTCAGGTCATCGAAGGTCAGTGACCTTGGTTGAACTCTGAAAAGGTCAACCGAGGAATATAAGTGAAAACCATAAATGTCACCTGTTGACACCTGTGCATATGCTCCTGACCAAAGAACACTTACTGATAATAAAAATTGCACAAGTCAAAATATTGTACTAAGTCATTTATTATATAGTGTGTGTGTGTGTGTGTGTGTGTGTGTGTGTGTGTGTGTGTGTGTGTGTGTGTGTTGTGTGTGTGTGTGTGTGTGTGTGTGTGTGTGTGTGTGTGTGCGTTTTTTTATATACTAGCCCTTCAGTGGGACAAACCAAATTCAACCTAACTCACGCAATACATCAGAGATGTGTTTGTATTTCATGCGTCCTGATATTCCTCGTGCGGAAAATTTAATGCGAGTGTTAAAAGAAATCCATAGTGACTACAGTCAGACCACCATGGCTTTCCGCTCCAATTTCACCGAAAACGCACTCAAGGCTAACACTTTTCTTAAAACTTCTACGCGTTCCGTCATTTCTATAGCCGAAGTTTTCAAAGAACGTCCTTCTTCTGACTGTTGCCGGCGCCATGCTAACAGGCTATAGCTGGCCAGACTATTGTCATTATTACTATTAGTAGTATCACTGTCGAACGACCATGGTTAATGGTTACACAGACCTCGTACCGTGCAGTAGGGCGTTTACGAGAACTCGTATATCTCAATACATTATAGCGTGTGCGTTGAGTAACGACTGCTCTCGTTTTCTAATGATACTCGTATGGCTTACGTCTTTATTGTTTTTCTCCCAGCAAATTGGTCAGTTTCCGAGCATTCCAGCCAAACAAAAAATCCATGTAACTAATAACATGACTATTAGTTACATGGACTCAATGACATCAATGACATCGTCATCGTATGACATCGGCATCATATAACATCGGCATCATATGACATCGGCATCACATGACATCGTCATCATATAACATCGGCATCACATGACATCGGCATCACATGACATCGTCATCATATAACATCGGCATCACATGACATTCAAAAAAAGAAATACAAAATAAAAAAAAAATACAATATAGAACATCGGAAAACAAATAACAAAAAAAAAAAAAAAAAAAACAATAAACACAAAAAAGAAAAAAAAAAAATAAACAAAAATTACAAAAAATATAACAAAAATAACAAAGAGAAACAAATCATAACATCGGACTAATGACATCGGCACATATGACATCGGGCATCACATGACATCGAGCATCATATTCATTATGACAATCGCATCACATGACATCGCAATCATATCATATGACAATCGGAACGATGACATCGCATCACAGGACATCGGATATATCATATGACATCGGCATTCATGACATCGGCATCACATGACATCGGCATCACATACTCGGATCACATGACATCCGCAATCATATCATATGACATCGGCATCAACATGACATCGGCATCATATGGCATCGGCATCACATTGACTCGGGCTCATCATGACCATCGGCATCATATGACATTCGGCATCACATGACATCGGCAATCCATATCATATGACATCGGCATCAACATGACATCGGCATCACATGACATGGCAATCACATGACATCGGCACATGATCATATGACATCGCATCACATTTGACATCGGCATCACATGACATCCGGCATCATATCATATACATCGGCATCACATGACATGCGGCATCACTGACATCGGCATCACATGACATTCGGCATCGATCATATGACAGCCGGCATCACATGACATCGGCATCATATGGCATCGGCATCATATGACATCGGCATCCACATTGACATCGGCATCATATGACATCGCATCACATTGACTCGGCATCACATGACATCGGCATCACATGACATCGGCATCATATAACATCAGGCATCACATGACATCGGTATCACATTGACATCGGCATTCACATGACATCGGCATCGTATGACATTCGGCATCATATTGACATCGGTTCATATGGGCATCGGCATCATATGACATCGGCATCACATGACATCGGCATCACATGACATCGGCATCATATGACATCGGTATGGTGTCCGATATCCTGCTGCAGCTGCCGCGAGTTTGCACCAAAAATGTGTGCCAAGCATTTATGTATCTTGGTATGTAGTCGTTAGAAATAGCCTGATGTGATATAGCTGATTGTGAAAGAGCATCGGCAAAGACCACTGCTGACTGCGAGTCTGACGTCTGTTGTAATACAAAATATAGGAGTGTTTATATAATGTAATATGTTGTATGGTAAGGGTCAGTTACGTAATTGGTAAAATCAAAAGATAAGTGGATGAGCTAGATTGGAGCCATTAATTGAACTTGCTTTGTCTAGTTTCCTTGACAACCAAACTTCAATTTTGAACGGTTGCCACTTATATCGGTGCGTGTGGCCTGGAGAGGAAGATGAAAGTCTCCATGAAGTGATACTGCAGGTGTCCGGCCTTTTGGCAGCCTCACTGCCGGCGCCGCGACGCAAACTGCCGCTTAACTCGATCTGCATCAGATCGCCCCGCTTACCGCCGACAATGGACCACAGCGCCAACTTTGGTCATGAGCCAACTTCTCCAATCGGCGAGTTTTAGTGCCGGTGGGAATACTGGCCGCCGCCCGGCTCAGGGCCATCATGGGCAGAGGCTGAGCAGAGATCGGGCTTCAGCTGGAAAATAGCACCCGGTAGGCCGCTTCTGGTTTTATTTCAATATATCGAATTCGAGTCTTTTGTTTGGAGGATTTTCTGTTATCGGATTCATGGCTAACCAGAGCTCGATGGATGGACCCTGTTGCGCTCAAATATGTTTACAATGCTGTCCGTAGCCTTATATGGCATGGCTTGAAGCCCAAATGTTGTTCGTACAACTTATGCTTGTTTTTGGTCTTACTCTTAATCATTTCCCGCTTGTTATTATGCAATAGCTTATCCAAGCTTATCATTATTCCATTCGCCACTTATTAGTATTGGCTGGTTAAAAGCACCACCGTAGCGAGCAGCCAATCGACTATGCATCTACTGCTGGAACGCAACACAATTGTCGTGTCTGATACTTGTTATTCTGATGATGAGTCGGTCTGATGTTCATATTAAGCACGTGTAATTCGGTGCCCGCTCCCAAAGAGCTGGTGAAGCCTTAGAGCTGGCCAAATGGAGGCGAGCTTGATGCTGCTGCAGGGAGCTGTTACGTCCAGCCTGAATTGCTGAAAAGAGAGGCGATGTGGGTTCAGTGACTACAAACGGCCCCGATTATCATGCATTTCTGGCCGGTGAAATGTCCAAATGTCCATTTTATTATACCTTTTCGTGCAAGCGTCAAACAGAACTAGAGCCCTGTTGCATCCTTTAGAATTAATTGTCATGCGACTTTACATCTTTATTTGCCTGGGGTTGTGCTGGTGCTATAAACATGTTTGTCATACTCAACATGAACGAGTTAAGGATATCGCTATAAAGTAGAAGATTGGACGTCTTCAGTTCGGTGTCTGCCATGCTGCTCTGCTGTGAACGGCAACCCTCCTGGGACCCTAAATTATCAATTTTCATAATTTTTGTATAAGCAATTGCGAAAACTATGTTAGACCGCGAAGCGGCGCAATTTTTTCTTCAAGTTTTTGACTGTGAATAGGAGGATTTTGACTGCTGCTAAGCCTATTTTTACGACAAATTATTATCTTTCCTCTAAAAACTATTAACTTTCCCAGTGTTCTCCTAAGATCATTGTTTTTCACGTTCAGCAGGGAACGCACGGGGGGCATACTTGTGTTGAATGCCCCCCCCGATTCCTGCCGGGGGCATTTGCCCCTGATGTCCCCCTGGAGCCGCCAGTGTACAGAGCGATCAGGCGTTAGTCTCTATCCGAGCTCGCAATATCTTTAACATTACGAGTGAATGGAAAGTGCCCTAAATTTTTGGTGGACACTTACCAAACTTAAAAATATAAATAAGCGCAGGGCCTGAAACGTCCATTGCGAGCAATTCACCCATGCCAGTTGCTGAATTCAAAGATTATCGCCGAAAATTAGGGTCTCATAGGGTGTCGGTCGTTTTTGTATTAGAGCAGTTGATGCTATGGGTGCTAGTCTGAGCACCGAACATACGTACAGTGATGTCGAGTCACAAATGCCGCTGATGAACCACTGAAAGTCGCCGTATTGGCCATCAGCGCTGTGCCACTGCACCATAGTTGGTCATGGGTGCCAAACCCCAAGCCCAGCCCAGCCGAAGCCATGAACACCAAGCCCAGGCCCAGACCAGACCCATTCAAATTCACAATATTAAGACCCATGCCCGGTCCGGCCCATCCATATTAAGCAGAAAATTGTTTTCACAAAATTTGCAACCATTATCCTGACATATTTAGTTGCATGCTATTAACAAGAAATAAAATCACGCACTTGTGTATTGCTGTGGCTTTTAACTCATCAAACACTTTTCGTTCAACATTGTCATAAAGGATCAGACTTTGGATCGGACATGATTTGGGATTTTTAAATCTTTTACGACTGCTAGGTACCTGCCATGATTTATTGTTCCCATATAATTGTCAAAATGTATTATTTAAGTGTCATATATCATTTATTAACATATTTAAATGGTTAAACATCTGGTTGTCAAGTAAAAAAAAACGGCTAGCGACATGACTCAAAAATTGACATACCCATGCCCACCCAGTACCCATGAAAAATCTAAAAATGCATACCCAGCCCAGGCAATCGGAGGAATTGAGTGGGCACCCATGGGTGCATCCGATCCATTGAAAACACTGCTGACCGCACTGCTATTATCTACCTCTTACTATCAAATTATTGCAATCTCCCTCCTTGGTCACACGCAACTGTGCGATTCCATCGGCATATAGCCACTGATCCGGTGTGCACCACCCATTGCTCTCCCGGGCGGTGTAAGGCCGACACTGACGGACGATCGGTCCGCGCGCCAGTAACAGGCCGGCTGTAAGGCGGCGGCCGACTGCCAGTCAGTCACCACTGTCGCAGCTGCCAGTACCAACTACCAACACTGTGCTGGATCAAAACTGACTGCTGCAAAACGTGCTGAGCGATAGCGAAAAAGATGCGATTTTAAAACAAAATATATTTATTTACAAAAGCTTTCGGACTTCGGTTCTCAGGGTTTCCTTAATTTTCCAAATTCTGTGACCATCAGATGATTCCCACACCCCCTACAAAAATAGTTTGCTATCGTTACTGATATGATTGCGAACTATTTCGTATCCAAGTAGCAAGAGTTGGTGGCCATCTTTCACCTTTGGCCGACAACACCATCAGGAGGCGTCGTGACCGACGGACCGGCAGAGGCGGACCAAACGACGCTGTATTTCGAAATGAAAAGGGTCAGGGGCGGCGGGGCGGAGTGCCGACTGGCTATGCTGCTGCGCCGCTCAGAGAGATGCCCGGCCGAAGATGCGGCTAAGTGGACGTTATGAGACACGTGAGCGTGCTTTATGGCGCACTGAGCGCGATTTACGGCGCGTGGCGCGACCGAAGCTGAATGCGGCGCCACATTTACCGGGCAGTTAAACGAAATACGCAGCGGCTCGAGTCCTTTGTAGCCGAGGAAGTGGCTTTCAGACAGAGCCACAACCGGCCGAGATCGCGGCAGGCTGTGTAAAACTACTCGGCACGGCCCACACCACACACGGACGGCATGCAGTGCAACAGTGTGGGATCTACACTCTGCAGTACAGTCTAGGGTAAATGTTCCGTCCGTGCAAAAGTTTCTGGGGTCGCTGTGTCTGCCTCTGTGCTACGCTCGGTGCTGCAACGCAGTGGCAATCCAAATGCAAATTCTGATAGCCCTTCCCCCGGTATCAGGGGGGCGAGGGGCAAAAATAAGTTCAAAAGATTTCACTGCAATGTAGCACCGGAACAAAGCGGCAACCGGATAGACAAAGTTTGACATTGGGACTAAAACGGGTGGCCGCTTAACCAAGCTTTTTTAAGAATAACTTTCTACGCTAGTTCTGTCAGACGAAAAACAAACATGGGCCCCAGGGGAATGGAGATTTATTCGAATAGAGCACTGAAAGGACTGCTACTAGCCGTTTTCACGAAGGATTTATTCACCGGTAACATCGTCATCGGTTGAGGTGATGAAGTGGACAGAACATCTACCCTAGACTGTACATAGCGTTCCATATGCATATGGACCGCTATGCACTGTATACATACTATACAGCCTCTATAGGGTTAGTAATGTATTTACTGCTAATGTTTGCCTGATTATTCATAAAGAACAGACGGTACGCTCCAAAAAAGAAGACAAAACATTTTTGACAGTTTTATTAATGCCTCAATGCCAATTGCAACTTGTTATATCCTGTTAATGTGTTCAAGGGTCATTTATTATTTTTGCCATGATGAATGGGAGTAAGTAAACAGGGATGATCAATAACATGGCAGTAATGTTTATTTTATATATAAAAGACGATACTAAAAAAATCCCCGTTACGGCATCGTCAGATTCCGTAACGGTGATTCCGTAACAGGAATCTGAAGATGCCGTAACGGTGAAAGCTTATTCCTTTTGAATCGCTTTTTATATATGAAATAAACATTACTCCCATGTTATTGATCATCCCTGTTTAGTGCTTACGTATTGCTGTATCCTTGATTCAATATCACAGTAGCGCATGATCAAATGCAAGCTGATTACTTTGGATTTACTACTAATTTAAATTGGAACTCATAGCAATTAATTTGATTATCCGTCACAAGAGAATATACCACTTCTGGAAGTTCTTCACTGGGAACCACTGTTTCCATCCAGTGTCTGCCCATGTAAAATGCGAAAATGGTAATAGCTGCGAACAAAGGTGGTAACTTGAGTTCATTTAGCAACCGAGTTTATTAATTTGTAATATTTTGTCATAAATCAGCGAGCCTCTGAACGTCACCAAATTTTACAACATATACAGGGTGTCCGGGAAAAAATATATTCTGGATTTTAGCTCGTGCATCAATTTGCACGTGCCATGTTTTTATCGAAACTTGTCATGTTCATAATTTGGAATGTGGCAAAACCGATGGACACATAAATTTGAGATGTTTTCTAATATTAAAAGCCGTTTTCTGTTGAAGCTTACATTTCAGGAGCCTCCAAAATTAGTCAAAATACTAAATCTTAATTTCAACGCCTGGCAACCTGCCTAAATATTTATCAAACAGCTGTATACTGCACAAATAATTTGAAGACGGTGACTTTCTCTTCAAAGTGGTGCCTGTCTTAGCGTTAAATGTCCAACAGTTTCCGAGCACCGATGTATATAGTGAAAATTATAATTTTATTATGTTGATGATCATACTCATACTTTCCACGTGACACGTTCTTCGGTCTGAACGTCATATAATACGCTAGGCTAATCTATTCTCTATCAGAGCGTGATTATCGCATGCCACTGTGACCCTTGATTGACAAGCTATCGGCCCAGGATCCACGAGGGTACAGCGTGACGGCGGCGGCGGATTATTTTTGGTATCTTCTGTAGGAGGCTGCTGTGACCAGGGACGTAGCCAAGGGGGGGGGGCCATGGCCCCCCCTGAGCGAAATAAATTCACACTAGATAGAATGAGATTCTCTGAAAACCCGACCCTACCTATTCTCTATCAGAGCGTATCAGCGAGCGCTATCAGGGCCATATTCTTCATCCAAAGTCTTATATTGAGACTATTATCGCACAAAGTGCTCTCAAAGGTATGATGCATCTCCTGTATAAGCAAAAATAAAATTGTAAGCAGAGATCAAGGTCAAGATCAGGTCAAATAAGGTCACTATTGGCAAGAGGTCACGCGAAACATATTTTATGGTTTATTGTACACATATAATGCGATAGTATCAGCCATTTGGACACCTGGCCCCATATAAGGTCAAGGTCAGACCTGATGTAAGGTCAATTTTTAATGGATAAATATTTATAACAGAGGCATGTTTCTTTACCAGTTTTGTCTCAGAAATACATTGGTGACATTCATTTATCTGTATCTGGTCGACGCAAAATATAAAAAGTACTTTAAACAATACGTCATGAGGTACCCATACTTATGAAGCCATCAGTCAGTCAATAACTAAAATATTGCTTTGAAATTTGAGCTTGGTATTTTCCATGAGCGGTTCTCATACATATATTCCTGTTTTTTGAAAATATTTTGAAATGTAGATCTTAGAGCATTTCTTTCAAACAAAATATTTTTTGTTTGCATTTTGGGGATCACAATCCAAAATTGTGAAACATCTGGGATTGCCATTTTGCACCCCTGGTCACTTGCTATCTTTTGGCGTTTTTTATTGCATTTTTTCTTAATAAATGGTCTTTGCTCAGCGCCGCGGACTTCTTGCCCAAAGTGGTAGGACCCCAGCTTTTCTCGCTCTAGACAAGAAGGCAAAATCTGTCATCAAAAATGCACTGTATAGGCGAGTGAATACGCACGCGCGTGTTTCCACTGTATGGCCGAGACCTACCAACAATATCTTTTCGACAGTTCGCCAATTATTGATGGCCCATGAGGTCCGCGAGCAAGAGAGCTTGCGGCGGCGTGAGCCGACACCCCGTACGAGCTAAGAACGAGTACTGGTTCGTCCGGGGAGTGGGGCCGTACGTGTCGGGCGGGTGAGCGGTATCCGAACAAGGGGGCCCTCCCTCTTCCTGGTAGGCTTCCAGACGCAGGTTAGGCCATGCCCTTCCTCACGCCTTCTGAAAAAGCCTGTCTCTCCTTGACCTTCTCTGGTCTGTCCTGCTTTTCTATGAAAAAATTCAGAAGGCCTTGTGGTCTCAAGCCTTATGTGTGTTTGGTTTCGACGGCCATCTGCACCGGATTTTGACACACCTTTGCTTTGACGTCATCGCCATGTCTTCATCGAGTATCATCAACACCTGGTCTCACACCGTGTGGAGAGATCCAAGTCCCTGGGAAACACATACCTATCGTGCATCTCTATACTTCACAAATCTCGGCATGCCTCCCTCCCGAAACATCTAACCTTCCCGCCCGCTCTCGCATCGTCCCAGCCTTTCCGAAAGACTAATAGAGAGAGTGCCAATTCGTTCGAGGAACAACTTTACTCATATATGCCAATCCACATCAATTCCGTCTTTCCCTCATCACAGCCACGGTCCTCAGTTCAATCACTCCAACAGAAACCGCGCTTCTGAGCGGTATCCGAAAATCATATCTTTTCCGCCACCGACCGCCAGAAATTACTCTCCTCTGGCTATGCGTTTGACCGTCAAAATGCTTTGACGTGATGCGACCAACGAAAAGCCTCCTTCCAAACTTCAGCCTACCTCTATCGATCCTACCTGGTTTTCTCTTATCTCGCACTGGCCATAACGGCAATCTGTTTGTAACAGCTGACGGAGCGTGGGAACCGTCACTTTCCTGATCCCTACCCAAGATCCTATCGGTGTTTTCCAAGGATCCTCACTCGGCCCTCCTAATTCCAGATTTTTGCCAACTGGACTTATCTCATTTAATGCGAGCTGAGCAAGGCGCACGTATTTGCAGTACGCTGACGTCCCATAGTATTGGAGTCCTCAGGCAAAAAAACGGATCCTCCCTCACTGCATTGCTACCCTGGAATCTCTCGTCTCTTTATCATCTCTCGACACCTGGTTCCATTAACCATGGTTTGAAAAGTAAAATAGCGCGGGCAAAACAAGAGTTCATCTCTGCTGGTATTCACCTGTCAAAACTTGTCCGTGGCATGACCACGCGAATGCGCGCGCGAGAGACATAGTGCGTGAGACGCCCCACGGCTGAGGAATCTTGGCGACTGTTCGACAAGCACCTCTCAGTGGGACTCACACGTACTGCCCTTCGGGCAAAAAAATGTAACAGGTAGTTCCTCATCGGCCTGCCTCACAGATGGCGTCAATCAGATCTCGCCTCGTCACTTCTACCTTGTCCAGATGTCGCACGCCTTAGGTCCTCTCGCACTCCGCGCGATAATTGTTTGCACGAGTCAATTGTGGTGAACGGTGTAGTGCACGAGAGTAACAGCAGCGCCTCCACTATAAAAGTAGTCCACAGATTTGTTGCGCGCGTGTCTCTGGCCGACGTATAAATTCGGCACCAATATCTTGACGTGCGAGATGAACATGGGCGGCTATAACGCGACCCGGCAGACTTACGAACCTTCAATGTCTGAGCAACCTTGTTACACAAAATTGTGCGAGGCACCGGGGAAACCACAGCTCTCGCTTCCAGCTTTGCGGCCAATTCTGACAACTTCAGTTCCAGAAGCACCCGCCATCGAGCGCGCGTGATTTGGCCTCCGCGCGTGAAGACACTGCAACCGGCAAGCGTCGCTTTTATAAGTATAGTCACCAAGCCGCTAAACACCCTGCCTTCCGGACCTCTCGTGATATGTCTTTATCGCTTTTAAACGTCAAAGTGGCGCTCTTTTAACATGACATACTGATGTGCGATGCTGCATGAGTGTATTTGCAATCGTGTTTTATTTACTACTTTAGTTGCGTATGTGAGTGAGTGTCGTTTTTAACATGTATCTTCCTTTTAACCCTGACACGACGCTCAGAATAGCCGGTTTTTAAGATCGAGAGTGTTTTTACGGTAAATACATACATACATACATTTGTAGGGCCTGTCAAAGTGAAGCCGATTTTTGCATCAAACTCGTGTGAAGTGACGTCACTAAATTTGATAAAATTCAAAACTTTGTTCGACAAAATTGCTTATTGTTCACACAGAATATGCAAAATTCATGTAGAAGAAGGTACCCGAAGTTTTGCGTCGATAGCGTAGTCCGTTTTGTAGCTATTGCGAAAATCCATCAGGGGGTGGGGCATTATTCACCCGCTGAATGGCGGGTTCAAGACATGCGAGATTCTTTCACCAGCACAACATTGACAACACCATAAGCCATAAGGCCGTTGCATACATTGTGTTCGACACACCGTCTACCATGCGCCTGTAATATCGGTGATTAGAGCATCACAGCGCTAACGGCAGGTCTTACGACTGGTCCAGGACACGCTCAGCGTCCTACGACATAGCCAATTCTCCCCATATCCACATATCCGGCGAGTGGCGACACGTGGCCGAGTGTGACCTTTGGCCGTCGTTTCCGGTCCGGCGGCGTCCCAGGGCGCCTTGCTGCCGGCCGGTGTCGGTCAGGTCGTTAATCACCTGCGACACGAGGTCGGCCGATTGGACCGTCAGTGGCGCCTGGCGCTCTACCGAGAATGGACGGCCTCCCGACCGGGCCGGCTCATTGCTACCTGTCACGGCGGCGACCGGCGACCGGCGACCGGCGACCGGAGACCGGCGACCGGCGACCGGCGACCGGCGACCGGCGACCGGCGACCGGCGACCAGAGACCGGCGACCGGCGACCGGCGACCGGCGACCGGCGACCGGCGACCGGAGACCGGCGACCGGAGACCGGCGACCGGCGACAGGCCCGGTTCCCAAACGAGAACCGGACGGTGACTTTGTGACCCGCCATCTCTGTCTCCACTGTCTTAATAACGCGCCCACTGGACACACACACACACACACACACACACACACCCGTACACACACACACACACACACACACACACACACACTATTCGGGGACTGTCGACCGTGGCAATACGAACACGACACAGCAGCACACAGTGCACACTTGCTTTGATCAGGCATCGACCTCCTGTTTGTTCGGATCAAATGACTTTCAGGCTAGCACGTCTGCAAACACTGGTGCAGTGTGTTTGACTTCGTTACGTCCACGACAGCGCAGCGCCTGATGAGTGCACCAACGCAAATACAGCGCTGCATTCATTGATTCCCGGTAATGCTTCGTGTGCGACGGTGTCGGCAGCCGCCGGCGTTAACGAATAAATGCCATAACGCAGGCGGGTGGATGGAGGCTGACTCCAGGGAATTTCTGGGACAATATGTCGCCAGTGGCGACGGCTCCTCCGGCCAAGGGCGGACCAGCCGGCCGTTGGGGGGGGGGGCAAACCGTTTTAAGCGGACCTTAACTACCCAATTTCGAATTTCTCCCCGGATTTTGTTCCACTTTATTTGCAACCACACGATTTATTATAATTTCTTATGTATTTTGTTTTCGTTTTGTTTTTTTCGACTTCTTTAGAACATCGAAAAAGGAGAAAAAAATATTGTTTATTTAGTCACCATTGAAGCGGCGCAATTTTTTTTGATTTGCCTGATTAAAACCCAGAAACAAGGCGGTTCGCATTGTAGAGAATACAAGCTAAACATGCTATTCATCATTCCATTCACCGTTACATGAACCAAAAACGATGGCGCGATGGCTTTCGTTTATGAAGTTGAAAGATGGCGACCGATGTGACGGCGCGAGTGGCGTAAAAGTTTGATTTTAGATCGTGGAAAACGAAAATTTAACATTGGAACCAGACTCAGATAACCGCTATGCCTGGTTGCACATCTCGATATGATTAAAAATATTGAAGTTAAGGTAGTTTTAAATAAATATATTCTTCGAATAGTAAATCACGATGACCGGTGGCAGTAAGTGCTTAATAACTTAGGTACATGGGGTAATAATAACTGTACAGGGTGTCCCAGAATTACCCGAACATCTGTTTTAAAGTGAATATCGCTACTGCACTGTACCCGATAAAGCTACGGTTGTCAAACTTGTATTACATACTCCTCAGGAGTCGACCTTGAACACCAAACCCTTCCAAGGTCCGGTTGTGACCCGTGTCAGTTGCTAGGTAAGGTCAGCGGTTGGTGTTTGTTTTTCGTTTTGCCAAGCGCTGAACCGGCAAACTTGGGCAATGAAGTAACAGCCCATGGTTTCGCACAAGAGCTGTTGGGATTCATTTTTGCTTGGACAGCCTCAAAACAGTGCGTGCAAGCAGTTGGATATCCAGTTGCACCCAACTTTACCGGTGGTTGAGCGTGCAAGGGTGAGAGACGACTTGGTCAAGCAAGCCCGGTCGCCAACCGAAAACCAAGCCCTGCATCGGTATCAAGAAAGTGAGTACGCGATGGCGGCCTAATCAGCGCCACTAATCACGCGTAAGCGCGGTCCACCACCTAACCCGGGCTGGCTACAACATTCCCAAATCATCGGCTGCTTCGCTTATCTCAGCGAAAATTTAATTTGCGGTCTACAAAGCTGCAAACAGGCCGAAATGACGAAATGCAGCGCACGCACCACCTCAAGTTCGCAAGAGACAACAAAAATGGACCCAAAAAGAACTGGAATCGCGTTCGTGTGGGTGCGATATGGTCCGATGTGTCATTTGAACTTTTCCACCCCCGGTAATCGCAAAAACGAACCGTGTGTGAGCGTCAGACAGTGCCGACGTTCTCGCGGTTAAATGGTCAATGGTCCACAAAAATTGCAAGTGTGGGAATAATGAGCCATATGTGCTCGCTGTCTGCGCTGCACGTGGTTCCCTCAAAAACCACCATAAATGTACAGATAATACCGTCAGCAAATTCTGCAAAGAAGGAGGGTGAGCTGTGAAACGGACTGGCCACAAGACGGATCGTTTTAGAATAAGAAAGTTGGTGGAAGATCAGGAATCGGCCATCTTTCATGCAGGGCGGTGCGCCCCTCAAAAGCCAAGCAACTCAACAGTGGTGCAGAAATAAATTTTGCTGGTTTCTGGGAAAAGCCATATGACTGAAATAGTCCTGACAAAGTTAAATTGAAAATCTTGGGGCAGTCATTCAAAAAAAGATCGCTCTAAAAACCTGTCACAAGCATCATCGGACTTGTGCAAGAGCTAAGGCGGGCGTGGGCTAGCGTTTCTCCTGATGTGCTGGCGAATATAGCTGCCGATATGCCCAACTGAATAAGTCATTGCATTGCTGGTTTAGTTCGCCATGTTGGTAAATAAAGACAAAACATATAATTGTCTTCTTCTTTGTGTAAGACATCAAAGACCAATGTTCGGGTAATTCTGGGACACCCTGTATACATATGCACCGAACTGCAACAAACAATTAATATCAACCAACAGTGCAAATTGTTTGAAAACAGCCAGCGGCAGAACGGCTTTCCACACATAAATGGTCCCTGCGGATCTGGAGGAGCCTGGAACGAAATGGCTTGGGGAGATGGTCTTGGCCTGGTCCCACCATTATAATTTTGGTTCAGCAACTTGGACAGCGCAGAAGCAGCTTCCTGGTGCCGATGTCCGCGTCTCTGCGTTCGCGTCACCTTTTTCGGAATATCGGCAGACTAGCTTAACCTTTAGTCCTCTTGAAAGGTTATATTTATGAAGGGAGGGGCCCCCCTGGCTAGCAAATAGGTATCAGCCAAGACTGCCAGACGCTAATTCATCATTTTCCCATTTTCCAAATTTTCTAATCATTAAACAATTGCGTATTTTGGTTAATGCCGCGAAAACGGCGCGAAATTTCGAGTTTTCACTGTAGATGGCTGTATTTTGACTGTTGCAAAAACAATTTTTACAGCTGTACGTCCGACCGTTTGGGGGGGGGGAACATAGTCTCAGGACCTTTGGGTGGGGGCCATGGCCCCTTTGCCCCCCCTGGATCCGCCCTTGCCTCCGGCGCGGCGTGGGTCCATTATGCCGTCGGAATGATCCACGGCCGCGGACCTCGCGCGGCCGGACAGCGGGGTAGGTAATCAGCATTCAGCAGTCCACCGGGGGCCAACGCGGCTGATTCCAGCTGATACCGGCTCTGTGCCCTGGAGCCGACACTCCCTCCTCCGTGGTGGCCCACCTGACAACTGCTCTGTGTTGACTCATTGCTCTGAAGGGCCTGCGACTCAGCCGGAAGCCGGCAGACGGATCGGCCGGCCAGTATAGGCACTGAGGTGGTAGACTGTACCGCAATGTCGGGATGTTTAGCGGAACATCTCTTTATCTCTGCAAGTCCCAACTTTATCAACCACAGTTTATAGGAAAGTTAAAGCTTTGGCAGACAAACTCCTTAGAAAGGGCTATATAGGTAAACACCTGCACAAATATGTAATCCCAACACGTCCCAGACCTGGGTATTTGCAGGGAAACGCCTAAGCTCATAAGGAGGGCCACCCACGTGCGGGTTATAGTTAGCGAGCGTGGCCACGCTACGGAGGGTATAGCGGAATGCTGAATTAGCCGAGCAGGAACTGGGTGCACACGTCGAGGGTCAACCATCATTCGTAAAAGACATGACATATTTTATCAACAAAATTAAATGTGTAAAACTCCCCGCCTCGTCAGAAACAAAGCCATTATTATTTTGTATGGACGTTAGCAAGCTTTACCCTAGTGTTCCGCGGGATGAGGGCATTGCGGCATGTAAAGAGGCATTCGATTTAAGGCCAAAACAAAATCAAAATTTTGATCAAAAGGATTTTAGAGATGATGGAACATCTTTAGCGGAACGCCCCCTCTCTGGCTGCCAGAGCACCCCCTCAGTCGGCCAGAGCGCCCCCTCTCTGGAGGCCCAGAGTGCCCCTCTCTGGTGGCCAGAGCGCCCCCTCTCAGGCGGCCAGAGCGCCCCCTCTCAAGCGGCCAGAGCGCCCCCTCTCAGGCCAGCAGCCCTGCCAAAAACAAAGCGCCCCTCGGCTGATTTGGGGGGGGCAACTTGACCCTCCTGCCCCCCCCCCCTCTTCGCCGCTCACTGCTGAAAGGGCCTGCGATTCAGCCGGGAGCCGGCAGACGGATCGGCCGGCCAGAACAGACACTGAGGTGGTAGACTGTACCGCAGTGTCGGGATGTTTAGCGGAACAGCATAACTACAGCAACATGCTCGCTCGGTTTACGGAGGATTTATCTGCTAAGCGAAGCTGACGGGGAAGCGATAACCCACGCGATATTAAATTCAATTTTACGCTAGCAGCATCTGCGCGGAGAGTGGAAACAGTTTCCTGAGAAAAACAATAATTGTGGGGAAAGCACGTTAAGCGACCACCATTCTAGTGGAACCAGGGGCGCAGCCAGGGAGAAGAGGGGGCACGTTCCGATTTTAATATTGTTATTGTGGAGAAAGTCCTCTTCGCATTTAATCTAGGTATATCACCCACTCCACATCATGTGTTTTCGCGTATCCCGGACGAGTCCCTGAACAGGTCGGTAGGGCGTTGAAAAGGTCGGAGGGGCCCCTAGACGATCCGAATAGACACTGGGCCTTTCAACAGTAAGAATGCAAGTTGTCCAGAGCATAAAACTCAAAATTTTCGCACCGCTCCTCGTCGCAATTTAATAACAAAATATTTGTTATGCGGGTTCACAAATTGTGGCATTTATCGGCACATTTATGTGTCATTTTGCTTTTTTCGTATATGACTGTCAAATGGCCAACATAGTTTGCTTTAGCACTTTTTTGACGCATTTTTAAACGCACAATAACATTTTTAGAGGTCCACACCATATATACGCGATGCAACACATTGATGGAAATGCATACCTATACAGGGCATAAGACTAAACAAATCGCAATGCTCCGCGGCGCAATGCATTTCATAATTCCAGGTCTTAAGCTTAAGCAAATATTCGAAGTGAGTAGGTTGATTCCAAATTGGTGTCGCTAGTTCCAAAGTTGATATGGCAGCTTGCTAACTCCAGCACCTAAAAGTTGTTATATCCCATCCTATACCTGTCATTCTGCAGTATTCATCCTAGTAACGTGTCTTTTATCCGTTTTGTTTGGCCCTTTCAACGCTTGGGGACCCTTTTATCGCTCGGATTTTTTTAGGCTCCACCCCCTGACAAAATCCTAGCTACGTGCCTGATTCAGGTCTCTCTGAAGGTCCTGGTACAATTCAGTTCATCACAAGTTTAAAATACAAATACAAAGGGCACTCACAAAATAAAGTGGTCAAAATCCGTGCAGTTTTTCATATAAAATATTTTTTGTTCGGGGGGGGGGACCATGACTCGCTTGCTTCCTTTTCTAAGAAAACTGCGCTCCTGTTAGTGGTTTTTAATGGAGTGAACACTAAGCAAATTAATTGTATTTGGGTGCATTAGCCGATGCAAGGGGCCCACTCCCTCAATCGCAAAATCCTGGCTGCACCCCTGGTCAGGTGGAACAGTATAACAACCTAGGAATGTTTATTTTTTCAGATTCTTAATCCAACAAGGCTGCTGTGAACACGATAACGGATTTGTTGCTGACTTCAATTGCATAGTTCCGACTGGTAAAACCTGTATGAGAAGTGATAAACACATTCCTGAATAGCAGTATTTTTCCAGCTTTGGCTGCAGATCAGCGGAGTTGTGGGTGTGGTGGCTAATCTATGTATAAATTGTCTACAGCTAAACCAAGTTAGGTACGTGACGCATCCTGTTTGCTGTTTGTAATAGACTGGAAAGCCACTAACAACTGCAGCTTGTGTACTAAGTATTGGGTAAGAGTGATGAGTGAGTATGCAGTGGCGGATTTACGGTTGGACAAAATGGGCAATTTCCCCCCCCCAAACCGTCCGAAATCGGCAAAAAATGACACATTTCATGATGTGGAAGGAAATCTAAGCAACTTTTACTAAGGAAAGTTTGCCTTAAATCAGCTACCAATGCATAAGCAAGCGAAATCCAATACGTTTTCAGAATTGTGTGAGACTTTTTGGAATTCCCCCCCCCAACTTCCGTTCTGGATCCACCGCTGTGAGTATGTCACTCAACCGTATAGCGACAACGCAACCTGCTTGATAATTCAGAACCAAGGAATCTATAGGCTGGATGGAATCCGGCAATCAGCATGAAATAAGTCTAATACGCACAGTACTGGGCCATACAGGAATAAAAGACGAAGGATTTCACTGATTTCACTGATTATGAGAGAGATCTCGAACACTGAAAACTCGCTGCAGCTTCTTTAGGTCGTCAGGTTAAGCCATGCTGCATGCAGTCGCACACGGTGCATGGAATCAAAGTGACATGTATATTACAGCAAATATCAGCACCAAAACGAACACTATACAGGTCCTTTGACCGGTCACTCACCTTCTCCGCGCACATCACCGGCTTGAAAACTCGCTGCAATGAGCTGCTTGTGGCCCTGTTCCACATCAGACACAGTCTCCCCAGCGAGCTCATTGACCCGATTGTGCAGAGTCTGGTCATATCAACAGTACGCTACTGTATTTCTGTATACGGCAGCACAAACTTGACAAACATGAAATAAGTGCAGTCAATACTAAACTTCTGTGCGAGAGTCATATTAGGCCACCGGAAGTTTGACAACATCTCCGATGTGGTGAACCAAAATCTTGAGCTCAACGTCAAACAGTTAACATACTATCACAACGTAACTTTTATTCACAAGATTATCACGACGGGACAACCACTTTTACTTGCAGACTGTCTCAATTAAAACATTTATACGACGGGAAGGAACACTCGTCAGTCCAACCGCCAACCACATCCGCCTGTTACCGGTGCGACACAACAGTGGCAAGCGGCAGTTTGTGTATCGTGCCCCGGCAGATTACGATCTCCTGCCACACCATGTGAGGGCGCTGAACCGGGCATGTTTTGTAACCACGGACGGTGAAGAGGGAGTGTCTGCCAGCTGGCGGGAAATGAGCGTGCATTTGGTCTGTGTATTCGTGGTGTACGTGCGATGGTGAGTGAGTGAATGAGTGGTATGTGTATTCGTGTGTGATGTGGCGTACGTGCGATGGTGAATGTGTGTTTCTCTATCCCAACTGATTTCAATGCATGACAGAGTACAGANGGTAACCTAACCCCGAACCCACCGCTGTGGCCTGGCCTGGCCGAGGTAACCTAACCCGGACCCGCCGCTGTGGCCTGACCGAGGTAACCTAACCCGGACCCACCGCTGTGGCCTGGCGAGGTACTAACCCGGACCGCCGCTGTGGCCTGGCCGAGGTCATCTGACCCGGAACCACGGCTGGGTCTGGCTGGCCGAGGTAACCTACCGGACGCCACCGCTGTGGACTGAAAAACCTGGGGGTATCTGACCTGACCCATCCGCTGTGGTCTGGCCGAGTCATCCCTGACCCGCCGCTGTGGCCTGGCCGAGGTAACCTAACCCCGGAACCCACCGCTGTGGCCTGGCCTGGCCGAGGTAATCTGTAACCTAACCCGGACCCACCGCTGTGGCCTGGCCGAGGTAACCTAACCCGGACCCACCGCTGTGGCCTGGCCTGGCCGAGGTCATCTGACCCGGACCCGCCGCTGTGCCGCCGCAGCCGGTCTCCGCTGGATGTCCACTGCGCACATCCGGCATTATTCGTCGCCCCTGGTCAGATCTCAGAGGCCCACTCAGAGACAGTGCTCGGGATTTTCTCTCACATCAGTAGACATAATTACCTCACCCCGTCCCACGTTGGTATCTCTGGCGGCCAGAGGAGGGATCACAGGCGGGAGCGGCGGCGCAGCACCATGGCGACCGTCGGCCGGCAGAAATCACCTCCACACCGCCGCCGAGCCAAACCAATTGGTCACGGCTGGCTCGCTCCGTCGAGCATCACTTCAGCGCCGCTCAGTGCCCGATCAGCCGCGACACGCTGCATAATTGGCCTTTAGATCGCCTCGTCGAATCTCATGCATGCGAGAGGACACTGGGGAGCCCTTGGATGGGCTCATTTTGCCGGTCCAACTTTGCAGCACCGTGGATGTTCTTCGTTCGCTGGGCAAGACGTTGCCATCCGTCCGTTATGCCGCGAATACGGGAGGCTCCTGCCGAAAATGGCATGACATTCAATTACCGGGAATGTGCGTAATCATACTAATGGTAAAGCACTGTTCCGAAGGGAATGCCTATTCAATTATTCGGTAGTATCATTCCATTAATGACTACTTTCGGTGCTACCACTTGATGATTCGTAGCAGGATGGTGGGTGTGAAGTTTAATCATGTTGTCCATATCCACACCTCAAACATGCAAAGGTCAGGAACTTACTCGCTCGGGCATCGAGTGGGGTCTCGCGTGTTCAAAAATGCACCGTCACACGTATAGTAGCAACACAACAGATGTCAGCATTGCATTCGCCAATGTTCGGCTGAACATTTTTTTGCTTCGCGTACTTATTAATTTTCCAGGAAGCCTAACCGTGTAATATGAAGTAGATATTGTTGTTTTGACTGCGACGACAGATTAAATATAGCTTCAAAGGGCTCACAACAATGGAAGACAGCCAAGCCAGAGCTAGGAAAATATAAAGCCTCACACTGCACTAGAAATCGTTTATATTGAATGGTTCAGCATGAACGAAGCGCGAGTTATACGGTCACGGGCGAGCATCGTAGAAACATCAGCTTTTGGATGCACATAAAGATTGAAAGTAGTTGCCTGCATATCCTCGGCACATTGAAGGTTGATCACTGGTCTGTTTAGCAATTCAGTTATAGGTGCTTGCGTTTCATGCATCGACTTTCACGGTATTCTTTGGCGAATGATATCCATTTTGGAAAGTGGATAATACATCGTATGAGGTCATTCACAAATATACTAGCATTTACTATCTTGGTATCGATTTTAATCAATGGACCATCAACTAACCACTGGTTACTACTCACCTGTAATGAGGGCTTTCTCCAGATCGATAATTAATGCACGCGCTGTGTAGCGCGTACAGTAGTGTCAGTCTCAGTCTCAGACTGCACGCCACGCACTGCACAGCGCGCGCATTAAAGGAAATAGTTCACCTTCACCATGGGTTTTGAACTGAGATAGCAGTTTTGTAGGCCGTGTTAAAAACCCCTTACCTGTAATTTTTGTACTGAAAAGGCTCTCCAGCCGAATATATTTGACTTTTTGTCGAAGGAATGTGGGCCATAATATATAAACAAAGAATGCCAAGAATGTGGACCTTCGGGAGACACCTGTGGGTTATCTTTTGCAACTGACCTTCAAACGGCTGCATGAGTTTTATAAATGTTCTTGACTGGTTCTACTTTAGCAACTCAAGCATTTTACCTTCGATGCGGAGTTTTGATATTCCAGTAGAACCCTGCCGATTTCCGTGGATTAGTATAACACAACAGTCAGCTGTGACTGTCGGTGTACAGCGCAGACCGCAGAGGCAGAGAGCAGTGACGGCGTGTTCGTAACGAGCAGACCGGCCGGCGACAACAGGCAGCCGAGCAGACCGGCCTGTGACAACAGCTGCCGCCATGTCGGCCTGTCAAGCGGCCGGACGTCAGTCGCTCCCATCGATCACCCATCATTAGCGCGCGCTGAGAAGCCGCGGTCGGGCCGGCCGGCACCATTCTGTGGCACACGCGTGCTTAGGAGCCGCGGTGGGGCCGGCCGGCCCATTCTGTGGCATGCACGCGTGCTTAGGGGCCGGCGTCCGGGCCGGCCGGCCACCATTTCTGTGGCACACGACGTGCTTAAGAGGCCGCGGGTGGGCCGGCCGCACCATTCTGTGGCACACAGCGTGGGCCCCTTTAGGGAGCCCCCCGCCGCGGTGGGCCGGACCCGGCAACCATTCTGTGGCAACACGCGTGCTTAGGAGCCGCGGTCGGGCGCGGCCGGCACCAATTCTGGTGGCACACCGTGCTTAGGAGCCGCGGTCGGGCGCCGGCCGGCATTCCATTCCTGTGGCACACTGCGTGCTCTGGAGCCGCGGTCGGGGCCGGCCGGCACCATTCTTGTGGCATACACGCGTGTTGAGGAGCCGCGGTGGGGCCGGCCGGCACCATTCTGTGGCAACACACGTGCTAAAGCGAGCCCGCGGTGGGGGCCGGCCGGCGCACCATTCCTGTGGCACAACGCCGTGCTAAAGGGAGCCGCGGTGGGGCCGGCCGGCACATTCTGTGGCACCGCGTGCTAAAGGAGCCGCGGTCGGCCGGCCGGCTACCATTCTGTGGCAACACGCGTGCTTAGAGCCGCGGTGGGGCCGGCCGGACCATTCTGTGGCAGCACGCGTGCTTAGGAGCCGCGTGGGCCGGCCGGCACCATTCTGTGGCACACGCGTGCTAAGGAGCCGCGGCTCGGGCCGGCCGGCACGCATTCTGTGGCACACGCGTGCTGTAGGAGCCGCGGGTGGGGGCCGGCCGGCCCATTCTGTGGCACATCGCGTGCTTAAGGAGCCGCGGTTGGGGCCGGCCGGCACCATTCTGTGGCACACGCCGGTGCTTAGGAGCCGCGTGGGCCGGCGCACCAATTCTGTGGCACACGCGTGCTTAGGAGCCGCGGTGGGACCGGCCGGCAACCATTCTGTGGCACACCGCGTGTCTTAGGAGCCGCGGTGGGCCGGCCGGCCACCATTCTGTGGCACCACGCGTGCTTAGGAGCGCGGTGGGGCGGCCGGCAGCCATCTGTGGCACACGCCGTGCTTTAGGAGCCGCGGTGGGGCCGAGCCGGCACCCATTCCTGTGGCACACGGCGTGCTTAAGGAGCCGCGGTGGGGCCGGCCGCACCATTTCTGTGGCACACGCGTGCTTAGGAGCCGCGTGCTGGGGCCGGCCGGCCAGCCATTCTGTGGCACACGCGTGCTTAGGAGCCGCGGTGGGGCCGGCCGGCACCATTCTGTGGCACACGCGTGCTTAGGAGCCGCGGTGGGACCGGCCGGGACCGCTCTGTGCTGGGGAGCCGCGGTCAGACCTGCTGTGGTCACCAGTCGGGACCACTCTGTGCTGGGGAGCCGCGGGTCAGACTAACCTGCTGTAGTCACCAGTCGGGACCGCTCTGTGCTGGGGAGCCGCGGTCAGACCCTGCTGTGGTGCACCAGTCGGGACCAGCTCTGTGCGGTGGGGAGCCGCGGTCAGACCTGCTGTGGTCACCAAGTCCGGGACCTGCTCTGATGGCTGGGGGAGCGCGGTCAGACCTGCTGTAGTCACAGCAGTCGGGACCGGCTCGTGCTGGGGAGGCGCGCGGTCAGATACCTGCTGTAGTCAACCAGTCCGGGACCACTTCTGTGGCTGGGAGCCGCGGTAGACCTGCTGTGGTCACAGTCGGGACCGCTTCTGTGTGGGAGCCGCGGGTAGACCTGCTGTATGTCACCAGCGGACCGCTCTGTGCTGGGGAGCCGCGGTCAGATCTGGCTGTGGTCACCAAGTCCCGGGGGACCGCTCTGGTGCTGGGAGCCGCGGTCAAACTGCTGTAGTCACCAGTCGGGACCGCTCTGGTGCTGGGGAGCCGCGGTCAGACCCTGCTGTGGTCTCCCAGTCGGGACCGCTCTGGTGCTGGGAGCCGCGGGTCAAGAACCTGCCTGTGGTCACCAAGTTCGGGACCGCGCTCTGTGCTGGGGAGCCGCGGTCAGACCTGCTGTGGTCACCATGTCGGGACCGCTCTTGTGCTGGGGAGCCCGCGGTCCAGACCTGCTTGTGGTCACGCAGTCGCGACCGCTCTGTGCTGGGGAGCCGCGGTCAGACTCCTGCTGTGGTCACCAGTCCGGGGACCGCTCTGTGCTGGCGGAGCCGCGGTCAGACTGGCTGTGGTCACCAAAAGTCGGACCGTTTCCGGGCAGGAAAAGGTATGGGACCCGACACCCGTGCGACTGGGCCTCTGCAGCAGCGAAGGCCACGCCGCATTAGTGGTAGCATGTTATATAAAGTCTTCTGCGATCGGACGAAATCTGCGCATTATCTTGGAGGAATGCGACTACTTTCAGGCGTATTGATTTCCAGTTACACTAGGAGTTATAGGTTCACCATAGCTCATGAATTACGTCGTACTCACCCATAATATATTATATAAAAGTATATATAAGAACGCAATTCTTCTTAGAACAGCTCATTCAAAGCGAGTGACCCTGTCTGGCGACATCATTCTTCGCAGATAGCGCCACTTGCACTTAATTAAGACACAAAACACAGTCACACATCAGCTTTGAAGGCTGAGAGGATAACAACGGACCATCACCAAAAGTGAGTCTGGAATTGCATCATGACCGACAAATAACGCCCATAATTCATCAAAATCGAACCCAACGTTGCTGTCGCCCGAAATTTTCGCACATCAATGAAATGTTAACATTGTCGTGCAGCCGACGTATCTGAGTAAGGTTGTACAACTTCCAGTTTCAGTTAAATTTTCAGTTTTCAGTTTTCCAACCAGCCCTGTGGAACCGTGCCCTATGACAGACCATCCTCCGACTTCTGAGCCAGGGGCGTCCGCCAACGATATTTTGAGTGGGGGGGGGGGGAACGGACACTGGTGGATCCAGCCGTCGGTTTGGGTCATTTTTTTAACAAAAAAAAAGGCACCCCTTTATTTGTCTCCTGCGGATTTGGGCGCGGTCACCTTTTTTTGGTTATAAGAGCTTAAAAAGCATTAAAAAACGCAAAAAGCGCATCTTTGTAGCGATACATGCTTCGGAATATTCACCATATTAAGTAGTTATATCGACGTTAATGCTCAAACCGACTCGCGGGGGTGCTGTCGAAGTTTTTAAGTGGGGTTCAGATGAAATGACGAAAAAAACTTTTTTTGGGCAGCATTTCAATATGATTTCCATGTATAGTAGGTACCATTCTTAAATTAATTAAGCGCGCGCGAAGCGCGCGAAATTTGTTACCGGGTTTGCCTGATAAAACCAGAAGGATATAGTACGGTGGGCTTCGCGGACTTGTAGATTTAAAGTTGGCCTAAGACAAAATTGTATAAGCAATGGCGAAACTTGCCGCAAAAGCAGCGTTAATTTTCGCGGCTTGTTTTAAACTGTGGATATCTGGATTTTAACGCGCTGCAAAAGGCATTTTGACGTAAATTGGTTAACTTTTCCTGATTAATTGTTAACTAATGCCATACAATACATTTTCGATTCATTATGTACTAAGTACCCAACCTTTTTTAAGAAGCTTCTTATAGTCCATATTGATTTCAACCACCCTTAAAACACGTGGGAAAAAAAAGGAACTAAAACGAGGCCAAATGTAGTAGGGACAGGCACGAGACAGACAGACACTATTTTGTATTAGGAAACGTTCAACAAAGTGTGCCGTAAACAACCAACAGAGGCCCCATTTCGCGCCATGCGCTCATGTCTTGCTGCTGTCGAATGCGTGTTTAAATTGCTGCAAATTCCCTTCAAAAAGGGATAAAAGTCAAAGGGGAAAAAAGGCAGAGACACATGCTTTTCCAAACGCATACGAAATAATTGAAAAAAATGCCATTGTTTCCGGTGTAAGTGCAGACAATCTGGGGAGACTGGTTCCAAAACTGGAGGGGATAATCCCCCACAGCCACGGCTGGAGGTGACGGTGTCCCCCCGTCCCCCCTGTGGCGACGCCCCTGCTCTGACCTATCGTCGACAACATCACGGAGTCCTGCAGTCGGGTCGCTGCCACGCCACGTCAGAGTGGAGATGGCCGGTAATTAGAGAACTTGGCGGATCGATACGTGCGCGGCGGCTCACTGCCCGCCGGAAATTCCGCCACACTCCAACTTTTTAATCGCACAAAAACTCCCAAAGGCAGGCAACGTGAGAGAAATTGAAACGCGTTATGGTGCGTGGAACAAAGAAGGGTGATATGCGTAGGATTAGCGCTGGAGTGATTTATGGCTTTAAGGGTGTGGATTGCATTTTCATCAACAAACGGTTTCTCAGACGCATCCTGTAATACGGAACATTCTTCCAAATATCTTACTACCGGACACCGGTACACTTAAAAACGTTTTCACTCTTCATTTACTCTGCTTACATCTCATACTCTTACAATATTCTTCAGTTATTCCTAACCTACCCATAATTCCAGCTGATGGAACCCCATTTACCCTCCATGTACCCAGCATTTACAATAAACAGCAGGTAAACGCAAAGTAAGCTTTATTCCCTCGACTTACTCTGAAAATACACATATCCTACTCTTGTAATACCCATCTGGTATCCCATGCCTATTATGATATTACTCTTAACATAACCCTGAGTTACTCGCCACATACTCTGGTCTTGACACGTCAGTTACTCTGTGAATGCTCTTGAGATACTCTGACGGCAACGGAAACGGGTAGAAGCAGGTAGAAGCAGGTAGAAGCGGTAGAAGCGCGTGGCATTCAGGCGCCATGATGTGAGCCGTGATAAGGGTCATAACCGATTCACCTACCACAAGTCATCTGTACATTTTATGGGGGGTTGGAAGAAACGGGATTCGACTGTTAATAGCCTCCTCTCGTCACAACACGCGATCTTCACACACGTCACAAGACACGAGCAACACGCGATCTTTGTAATCGAAGCTCAGTTAGGGGCGAACCGCCAGGGGGTCGTACCTACTCACCCCCTCTGCACCGTCACACAGTGAACGGACGCTGCACGGGCGAGGGTTAACACGCGCACTGGAGAGAAGTATGCCACTAACGTGCACTGGAGTGCCTCACTTAAGTGCCTCCCTAAGACCTCCGAAAGCATGAGAGCTAGAACGATCAAACTTACATGGTAGGTA
>VOPJ01011585.1:0-17886 GCA_014673585.1 Semibalanus balanoides
GACGTGAAGCGCGTGACCTGTGACCTCTGACCTGACACGTGATCCGGCAGTGACCTGGAGTCGCGGCGAGACGTGAAGCGCGTGACCTGTGACCTCTGACCTGACGAGTGACCCGGCAGTGACCTGGAGTCGCGGCGAGATGTGAAGCGCGTGACCTGTGACCTCTGACCCGACGAGTGACCCGGCAGTGACCTGGAGTCGCGGCGGGACGTGAAGCGCGAGGAGGGCGAGGCATTCGCGCGCGAGCACGGCCTCATCTTCATGGAGACGTCGGCCAAGACGGCCGCCAATGTCGAGGAAGCCTTCATCAACACGGCCAAGGAAATCTACGAGAAGATCCAGGAGGGTGTGTTTGACATCAATAACGAGGTACGAACGTCGTTTCACTGCGGTGCGTGATTACAGCAATACCTGAAACTATGTCGGGAGGGGAGTCAATTTATGTATGCCGTATTTCAGCAATATGTGTTATATTTGGTATCTGTCGACGTTTATCATGCATCGTAAGCATTGGATATACAACAGAGTCAAAGCAATCAGCGCAACACGGTTCGAAACAAAAGGTGTACAACGATTATGAAGTCACAGTTGTCTCAGTCGTGATACGCACGACTGAGACGTGATACGCAAAGTTAGTAAGATGTCTTGTTATTGGTCATGGTTTGACGAATCGGATAGCCCGCCGTTAAGTGGTGATTAAATCGTGTATAGATTCTGAGAGCAGCTTTCTGTGGTAGTTTCACAAGCCCTCCGACTCAGTCGGCTCAGCCGCCGCTAATGTGGCAGTCAGACTGCTACTAATGTGTGCATCAGACTGCTAATCAGACTTGTAGCCGACTCACACTCGAGTAAAGAATCGACTCAAGGAGGCGGGCATTTTTAGATGAGTCATGGGCGAGTCGACTCAATTAAAAACACGGCGCTTAGTCAAGAGTCGAGTTATTTCGATTTGTTTGAAACAGCACCGAGTCAAGAGTCGCGTCAGTTCTTTGGCTGTGAGTCAGACTTGAGTCGACTACCAGCTTGGTCATAAATTCTCAACATATGTAACAATAGTTATGTGATTTGTATCCTAGAAATATACTTTGCTAGCACATTTATATTTTAAAACATTTCTAGAACAGCAACAGGACGAAACTGTCAATGCCTTGAGATAGGATTTATGTAGGAAAATCAAAAAGCATGAATGAAATACATGGTTACCCACAAGATTCATAAATAAGCCACTGAAAGAAAGTCAAGGTTTCAAAGTAATCAGACATCAAAAGGGGCGTTTTAAACACTAGAAAGTACACTAGACGCCGCTTATTAAGCCCACGGTTAATACGCCCAGCCGCTTATTACGCCCAAGCTGGTCCGGTATGGAATTTCCTGTACTTCGCTGAAACCTGTACTTCATGTACTTCGTTCAGTACTAGGCTGAAACTTCGCTTATAACGCCCACACTTCAGTTATAAAGCCCAGTTCAGCACGCGCTAAGTCATCATGACGCCCACTCCTTCCGGCTCTACACGTGTACAAGCGCCGCGGTGCCGCGGTTTTTGCTCTGTGTCATGCCTCAGTCCGGGCATGACACTCCGGAACTATGTTCATGCGCATATCGGCTCGGAGGTGTCTCGGGGGATTTCCCGCCGGCGCCGGACGTTAGTTCCCACGCGACAGTTGCAAAGGAGTGGCCGCACCACTGCGCTGGTGATAATCATGTCTTATTGGTTGTTTATGCGACTATATTAGGAACTTCGGATAATGCGCCCATCTGTTATTAAGCCCAGAATTGCTCGGTCCCAAGGTGGGCTTAATAAGCGGCGTCTACTGTATTGGACAAAGTACAAACAAGATGGTAAAGCCAGATTATGGCTGACGTTAATGACAAGCCATCAAGCTGCGCAGAAGATATTCATTGTTTTACCTGGATAGTCTTTTGAAATACAGCTCTAGGCCTATACAAACTGAAAATCCATCTCACTTGCAGGCCTTAAAGCTCAGTCTGAGAGGAAACAAGGGATAACAATGATATTAAAATCGATGTGAAGCATGGCCTTCAAGTAAGGCACGGTAGATAAAAACACTGAGTTAGGTACCTGTAACCTGTGAGGTCCAACGATACAATGAGGTGAAGTAAAAAATAAGACAATGTCTATAAATATATTACGTCAACGTTTTTACTCCACTTTTTTTTCTTTTTTACTGGAGCACAGCTGTTTGCACGGTGTGTGTCTGCGTGTATGTGGGTAACTGTTGGCGCAGCGGTGGAGTTCTCATCACTGACCGGTGTGTCTGTCGCCAGGCGAACGGCATCAAGCTGGGACCACAGCACTCGCCGGCGGCGGCGGGCGGCAATGCGTCGGGCGGCCTGGGCGGCTCTCAGGGCGGCGGCTGCTGCTAGGCGGCGACAATCCTGCCCCCCCCCGGCTATCGGCCCGACGCCCGTGTCGGAGTGCCCCTGCGCGCTGACCGCTGGTCGAAGGGGCAGCCCCCACACACCACCTGGCGGTGGACAGTCTATGTATGGTGTATATATATATTTGTTTGAGTACTGCTATACACCCCAGTCGTTTACGTTTGCACCGCAATTATTGTTAGTCGTAAATTGCTGCGCCCGTGCGCTGCCGGCATCCCCGGCTCTAGAGCGGCGGCTGGTGGCGGCCGCTCCGCCTCCTCGCTCGCCGCTCCGGTCCGTATGGCGTCTCTGGGACGCCGCTGTCCGCCAGCCGGCCGGCGTCGACATTCCACTGGAGGAGGCGGTGTCGCCGGCCGGCCGCCCCGCGTACCGCGTGTGTGAGGAGCGCTACCTGTGATGTTGCGCCGACCGCGGCGGCTGGTATTCGGCGCGGCACACAGCTCGCCAGCTGGTCTGTCTGGGTGTGTGTTCTCTGTTTGTGTGCGTGGACGTCGTTGGAGCGTGGGTGTGAGGTGTACCTATAAATTATACCCCGTGTGAATGCTTCGCACCTCCCGCGCGCGCGTGTGTGTGTGTCTGTCTGTGTGTCTTACATTTGGGGCATTGACTTTCAAACTGTATCTCCGCGCTTTTTCAATGTCCCGTTTTCAGCGTCGGCAACCTCTCTGCGTCGCCGGCGCGGCGCCACTGTCGCTCTCGTCTGCGCCTTCAGATGTGCGGAGTATTGGTTGTTCAATATACAAATAAACTATATATTGAACGGGAGTAGATATGCAGCGGTGGCTGAGGCCTGGGAGATGACATGAGAGCCTAGCTGACCGCAACAGTGGAGTGACGTGGGCGTTGGCCGGGCGGGACTTGCGTGACTTGTGTGGCCTGGGTCCTGTCCTAGGACTCTGGCCCACGGGCCACTGTTTGGTTTGGTTTCTGGACCAAGCACCATATCCTTTGGGACCAAGGCACTAAATGTGGAACTCTCACCCTGTTCCGAGGGATATGAAGTCCGGGACGAATTTTCCCAGAGGCCTTCCGAAGGGTGCGAACCCGGTGCCCGACACAGAAACTAGGCGTGTTAACAGCATAGGTGGGCACGATAACAAAACAATTTATCGCGATAACCGATAAATCGATAACAATAACGTTATCCCCGATAACACTGGCCTGCGTATTTTATAAGGTAAAAAGTTTCTCAACCGTATCTAGATCAGTTTTTCACGTTGAATCCGAAAATGATACTCGTTTCGTTTGATTGGCTCCAGTTTTTCCGCTATTCAAAAAAAAAAAAAGATCCGTTTTGTAATATTTTTTCCTATTTCATATGAATAGTTATATAACATTAAGAGCCACAAAACTTGCAAGACAAGTGGAGGGTATGTAAGTTATTGCGCTTGCAAATGGTGTGTTCTTCTCGACTTTCTAGTCTATCACATGCCGACCTTACAGCTACTATCTACCAGCTGGTCCCTATATATTTATACACAGGCTGGTCAAGTATCTAGTAGGACGAGGTAGGCAAGCTTAGGCAAGGTTTTTCTTACATTTGTGCTTAATTTATGGTTTTGAAGAAAATTTTCTTGGAAAATTTGGAAAATTTGCTCCAAAATAGGCCTATTCTGATTGTAAAGAATCGTATAAAACAAAGATAAAAACAAAAACAGAAGGGGAGATAAATATCGGTATCGGGAGATGGTTACCGAACTGGGTAGGCATTGCCTACCTTGCCTACATGGGAGAACCCCCCCCCCCCCCCCTGCTGCTTATGGACTCCCGCCCAATATTGTTTAAACTTGCGTTGTGTCACTTTTTCCTCACGGACAAGCTACCATAATTTACTGCCATGTGATTTTTTTTTGTAATTGCAATGCTTATCATTTTTACCATATAAATTATTATTGGCATGGCAAAGGATATATCTTTGGCAAAGGATGGCAAAGGTCTGTCACATAGGTGGGCACCGTTACTTTCTTCGTTACTCGTTACTCCGTTACTCCAAAAAAGTAACTCGTTACTCGTTACTCCGTTACATCGTCAAAACAATGTAACGGAACAAGTTACAGTTACTCCGTTACTCTTGTAATGACGAGCAGTGATATTACGCAAACGCAGGTTTTGTCTTTGTTGCTTGTGTGCATTACATGGTAACCGGGCTTGAAAATTATTAATGTTTATGTAAGAGAAGTGGGCTTGGGTCAGGAAATAACGTCAAGGAGAGCCTTTGCCGACACTTAACCCTTTCCTGCGGGGGGCAGATTCTGCCCCCCCCCCGGTAGTTTTTCGCCCGCCGCTTCTGAACCGTTACGTCTATGGTCTTGAAACTTTCGGACTTCCTACATATGAATGACGCGGTGTTCTGTTGAAAATTTGGTAAAAAATCGGCCAGCAGAGGCGGCTCCAGGGTCATGCTTTTGGGAGGTCGTTACGAATGCGGCGTGTGCGGGCGCATATTTCCTTTCCGTAGTTTGCGGTGGAATAAAAGCGTCAGAAACTAAGTCGATGCTTTATACATAATACATAATTGGATTATAACATATTTTGGGCAGAGCGATTCTCAGGTACATAAAATGGGAGGTGATATTCTCCTCAATTTAGGCCAACTAAAATAAGCAATATGATAAAATGCGTTCCGCACATCGGTGCCCCTACTTGTTTACCTGAATCCGCCTATGAACAATGTTGTTCAATTAAACAAATTTACAGCAACAAACCCATATGTGACGTTCCCACGTCCCAAACACTAAAGGAAAAACACATATTTTCATCCAAAATTCTCCCCATTTTTTATCCCTGAGTGCGCCTATGATTTTTCATTTTTTACTTGTCCCTTTCACACATTGAAGACATGACATTGGAAGCTTCAAAAACGGTTTTTCATGCAAATCGGTTCGAATCACATGGCCACAATGACCTTTCAAAAACACCCTAAATTTTCGTATTTTTTTGCCCCCTGGCCCCCCATTTTTGAGCAAAAAGCAATTTCGGGGTCCAAATAGAAATTATTTTGTCACGACGAATTCGAATGGGTGTTCGCCCCATCGAAATCGGTCGTGCGGTTCTCGAAGATTCTCTGGGGGCGGAATCTGCCCCCCGCAGGTTAACGTAATTCTGGCCGCCCGCAGGGAATAGGGTTAATGGAATTCATTTATCCATTTTCCTAATGTCAATGTGTATAAGCAATTGCGAAACTTGTGTCATGTCGTGAAGCGGCGCGAAATTGTTGCTGTTTTGTCTGTGGATAGCAGGATTTTGACTGCTCAAAGGCTATTTTTACGATAAATTGTAACTTTCCAAGTTTTCTCCTTAGATCATTGTTTTTCACGTTCAAAGCAGGGAACGCCCAGGGGGCATACTTGTATTGAATGACCCGAGATTCCTGCGGGGGGAATTGCCCCTGATGCCCCCCCCCCCTCCCCCACCCTGGATCCGCCAGTGGGGCCACATGTCTTAGCACAATTCACAATTTAGAAATCCAAGAACAATATAGGGACATACTTATAAAACCGCTGCATTATCAGTAAAAACAAATACTGGCTATCTTGAAATTTACCACCACAAAATGGTGTCCGTGGAACGAATGGATACAACATATTCGGAGCGCGCCTTCGGGCCAGGCGGCATGGCCCGCCCACTGTGTCCGTAGCTTATATGCACGGAATATACACATAAAAGTATAATCACGTTTATGGACCAACATTGTCAACGTTTTGCGGTATCGGGATCGGGAGACAGCTACCTTTATCGCAGTCATTGTGTTGCATTAGGCAACAGCCCAACAGGTACGATCACGTTATTTGGCAGCCCTTTAAGCCATATAACATTTTATTTTTTGCGTACGTAAACGTAAGGCATTGCTTGTATAAAAACGGGCGTAAAAAACTATGGCGAAATAAACCAGGCGTAAGAGAAACAAGTAGGCATAAGACAAAAGTAACGGAGTAACGGACTAAAAAGTAACGAAGTAACGGAGCTCAAAAGTAACTTCCGTTACTCGGTCCGTTACTTTTTTAAAAATGTAACGAGTTCGTTACTCCGTTACTCAAAAAAGTAACTTCGTTAGTAACGGAGTAACGGACCGGTGCCCACCTATGGCAAAGGATAAGGATATATAAGGATACATATACATGGCAAGGATTAATTTTTTCTACTACGGAAGATGGGGGGGGGCAAAAAATATAGTTTTGCCCCCCGCTTGCCCCCCCCCCCCTAATCCGCCGCTCCTTGCTTGTATGTATCCATCCATGATCTTAGTGTCTAATTGTCTGTCTTGGGTGTGTGAACTGTTCTATCTGAGTTCTCATTTCGTGATGCAACGCTTTCGGTACAATGACATTCTGTATTGCAGACAAGCACGCACTGACGACACACCCGCCGGTCGGGGCTTCGCGCTGGCGACTGCTTGCCGGCCGCCCAAGGTCGCGTCAGCTGCCGCGAGTCTCACGGCTGCCAAGGGCGGCACCAGGGGCGAGACAAGGGGGGAACAGTCCCGCTACACACACGCCTACCTCCCCTGAAACTAAAATGAACGCATATGAGCTAAGTGCTTACACGCGCCCCGGTCTGCTTCAAAAGTATCCACATCGTGTATCACACAAGGTCGCCTGCGCTACGCTTTATCTCGCATCACACCTCAATATAGCGCCTCGGAGGTGCCGCACTGCGCGTCGAGTGACGTAGCGCGCTGAGGCCGAAACTGATCCCCGCAGGAGCATCGGTTTCGGCCGGTGTAAGGGGAGTAGCGCCCCCTCGGGTCCCAGCTAATCCCTCCCTCCATCCCCCTTCACACTCAACCCCCCCGGCCCAGCCCCAGTCCAATTTTGCATCCCCGTAACAAGTCCTGAACCCCCTCTCCACCACATCAGTTTTCTTAGACGTCCCCGCCTGATAGCCCTCCGTTGTTTGTGCGGTTTTTTTGACGGATTCGGGTGGTAGTCGCCCGAACCCGAACAGGCTCTTCGGCCACTATGTGTATTGCCTGCAATACCATATGTGGCAGGGGGGCGGCTGGCTTTTTATATTGGCTTAGGCTTCTGCGACTAAGCGCGTCGACCCGTACCCCGGGATGAAGGGTCCTGGGGCTGAGCCACCTACCGCGCGGTGTAGTCCGCGGCTAGCGTGGCAACACTCCTCTTGGCCTGGATCTTCCGGAAGGGCGGGGACACTCAGTGAGGCGCCGCACTGAGAGAAGCTTTTCTTTCGGGCTTGCTGCCGGGCTGTGGTTTGGCTGTCTGCTGCCGCGGGGCGGGTGCGTGTACCGCCGGCGGCGGTTTGGATGCTTTTACTGCTGCCCCTGTGGCGTCTCGGCTCTTAAGGGCGTCAAGGGAGGAGGCGGCGCCCAAACGGAGGGTCGTGAGTCTCTCTCTCCCCTCTGGGAGGGCGTCCTTCAAGCCCCGTACAGCCCACTCCCCAGTCCTAGCCTCCGTAGCGCCGCGTTGCGGAGCGTCGGCTGGGAAAGTGGAGCAGAGACCAAGCTTTTTCTATGGATACCTCAGACTCAAACCCTCTTGACCTCGGCTTCGGCCGCCCCTCCCCCATCGGGCTTCGGCCGCCCCTCTCCCATCGGCTTCGGCCGCCTCTCCCATCGCGCTTCTGCCGCCCGTCTCGCCATCGGCTTGCGGCCGCCCCTCTCCCATCGGCTTCGGCCACCCCCTCTCCCATCGGCTATCGCCGATGGCAACCGCTCCGTCTAGGTGGTGTTTGACCAACCCGCCAAGCGCACTGGACTCCCGTTCCACTCCGGGGCAGGTACCAGAAAGAAGTGGACCGTCAGGTGTTTCGGCAAACAGCCGGAAACGTTCCTCTGTTGTGCCCCAGAGTTACTGGTCCTGTCCTGCGAGGACCAGGAAACCTCCTCCCTCTCGCCAATATCCAGCGAAGGGAGGGATGGTGACCGATTAGGTAAGGTTCACTCGGTCGTGACAAGCTTTCGGGCGGTGGAATGTCCGAGTTGAGTTTGTCAATAAGTGCCTCAGCCGAGCCGACTCTGACTGTCACTTCACTTCACTTACATGTGAGGGACGAGACCGGAAAGAAGTGGTATCTTCTCCCTATCAAAGTCGAGGCGCACAGACTTAAGAAAACTCGAAGCAAAGGTCGTCATCAACTGTTTTTATCTAGACGACATGAGTGACGAAGATATTGCTGATGGACTTAAGGTTTTCGGCGTACAAGCGGGTGCCGGATCATGTCGAAGAAAAAGGGTGTGGTGGTGCCAACGCGAACCATCGTCATTTATTTTAACCAGATCGACTTGCCAAAGGAAATCATCGTAGGATACGTGAGGGTCAAGGTGCGCCCTTTTATTCCCTAGCCCCATGCGCTGCTTTCCGGTGTCTTCGCTTTGGCCACACGGTCACACCAGAGCGACCGTTGTAAGGAACCCGACGGTGTGCGGCAAGTGTGCATCCAGCGGAGCACACGAGGTGACAAGCTGCACAGCTGAGATACTCTGACGATGTGTCAACTGTGACCGTGGCCAGGCACCGCATGGTGCCTTTGATCCCAAAGTGCCCTGCTTATCTTGCTGAGAAAGAGATGAATGGTCATCAAAGTCTCTCAACAGCTCTCTTTCAGGGAAGCGAGAGATCGCTACCATGCTACCCACCCAAATAAATTATATGCCGGTGCGGTTCGGGAGACGCGCCCAGTTCGACCGGAAGGCGGAGATGTAGCGGCGAACCTGGCGCAGCTTGTCTCACTGCTGCAGTCCTTCGGACTCAGACCAGTCACAGGACTCCAAGTCCCGTCGTCGCTGTCGGGACCTCCCTCTTCGCCACCGCCTGCCGCGACGGTGGCAACCGCGACGACTCAATCGTCCCCTACCGAATCGTTACCGGTCGATGATCCCGCCCAGGATGATGGATGGACCCTGGTCCAAAGCCGACGGAGCTCCGGTTCCCCGCGAACGACGTTCTGCACCACGCAAAGCGTGACACCTGTTGCGCAGTCTTCCTTTTTGGCCCGTCCCCGTCCCAGTCTACGGCCGCCGATAGAGCTGTTTGCGTCGGGGCGAGGAGAGAGGCGTGCACGCGAGGCAAAGCGGGCCGCCTGGGCGGAGGAAAGACAGGGAGGCCAGACGCCCCAAGGACTGAATCCGTTGCTGGTTGCAACTGATCTGCTCGTGGCCCAGAGACGCCGTCGGTCGCAAAGGCCGTCTCTCGTTTGGGCCCTCCTCCCCCGTCCCCTCCCCCTCTGCCGGTCTCGGCCGCCGCCGGCCGACTCCGCCTTCGGTTCCGAGGACAGGTAGAGCCACCCTTTTCCCGCCCCAGGGGCGTCCCCTAAGCGAACCCGTGCCCTGGGAGGGGCTCGCCCACGGAGGGGTGATAGCCCCCGAGCGCGCTCAGGTTTGAACCAGGCGGGCAAACAGGTTCGGTCGTGGCTGTCGGCCGACGGGAGGTTGCGTCAAGGGTCCACTCCCGTCGTCTACTTCGGAAGCTCTTGCGTTCTGGTGGAGAAGAACACTTTTAGTCGCCTCTAGTCACAGCATTTCGCTGTTTTTCATTTTACCGTTTCTCTTGAACATGTTCAGTGTTCTTGTGAACTTTTACTTTTCTTTTAATCGTTTGTATGTTGTTGGCGCTTTAGCGCACTTTTTAAACATCCCCATTGCAGGAGCATTACAGTGGAACGTGTATAGGCGTAGGACAAGTGCTCAGGAGCTGCAGTGTACTTGTAAAGCCGACAACGACCGCTCGCAGTATGTCTCCAGGAAACGAAACTTAGTTGCTGAGTCCTTCTTTACCATGAAAGGATACTCAGTGTTTTCCGGCCAAGGATTTGTCGGTAGACACGGTTGCGCACGGTGGAGTCCGTTCTCGCCGTTCCCCACACTGTACCTTGCGAGCAACTCAGTCTGGGCATTCCACGTGTACAAGCGGTTTGCTGCTTCGCCTCTCTTTTATTTTCACCGTGAGGTGAACGGTGTGTTATTTTACTGCCCGGCCTGGTGTCGCTACTCCCTCTTGCCAGAGCTGCGACAGTTGGCCGCTGAGCTTCGCCTTCCGGTCTTGGTTATTAGGAGATGTTTAACTTCTCATCACTCTGATGGGGGTGCAATAGCACCTGCGCCGGTGGTCGACTTTTATCGTCATCTCGTTTTTTAACGTATGAACAACTTTGTCTTTAAATACCGGCTTCCTCCTACTCCATTGTTACTTTATGCCCCTCCGGTAGCACTTCCGTTTTGGACCTCAGTTGTTGCCAGTCCACAGCTAATGACACTCTTTTCCTGGCGTGTAGCTGAGGACGCCATGGGTAGCGATCATTTCCCGGTTTGGCTGGAGTGCCAAGAGGAGGTTGTTCTTGGAACGCGGCCGCCTCGTTGGAACTTGAGGAAGGCAGACTGGGGAGATTTCCAGGCACGCCTTGAAGTGGTCTTCTCAGAGTCGGAGGGCCCCGCACCAGACTCCTTCCCGTGTGGAAGATCACTGCGTGCGCTTTGGTAGATGCCGCTCAGGCGTGCATTCCGAGGACAAGCGGCGTCCCCCGCCGTATTCCTGTTCCATGGTGGACAGATGAATGTCGTTTTGCCATCAGGGCACGCCGAAGAGCTTTTAAAGCCTTCGATAGGAATTCCACAACAGCAAACATGATCGCCGTTAGAAGGCAAGGGCACAGCCCGGGTACTATCAGAGCTAAGGGTGCCTCTTGGAGGAATACGTCGGGCAGACTGAACCGGTTCGTCTCCACTTCTTCGGTGTGGTCTCGCATGTTAAATACGGAGTTTCTGGCCCGTTTTTTCTGCATCCTACGTCCTCCCGGTGCTTGAGGTGCGTGGAGAGCATCTTATGCGGTCCGGCGTCTAGTTTGCCAACGAGATCGCTCGTGCGCTAGCAGAAACGTGTGTAGGACGGGTGTTACCGAACCCACATTTCTGGTCTGAAAAGCGTGTGAGGAGCCAAAACGGGCTCGACGTTTTCCACCCGAACAGTCTGACCTTACAACCGCCTTTCTCCATGGCTAGTTGAGGTCAGCTGTAAACCCAAGCTTCGGTGAGCGTGTACTGAAGTCCCGAGTGAGGTGGCACTAAGACATGTATTCGACAGCTTCCAAGTTGTGCACTCGAGGGTGTCTCCTTGCAGTTTGATAATTCGTATGGCTGGGAAGGCGATTTTTCCGGATGCCTGGGCGAGATGCTGTGGTTGTACCACTCGCTCAAACCTGGCAAAGGGTCTAGACCCAACTTCACTTACAGGCCCATTTCGCTGAACGTCTTGTCTGTTGCAAGGCTGATGGGAAAAGCTTGTTAACGTCCGTCTTTTATGGTTTTAGAGGGGAAGCAACGATGTTTTTACACCAAGCGTCAGTGCGTTTTTAGGAAGGTCGTCAGTACCTTCGAAATCACCTTTTAACCCTTGGAGTACTGGTATCCGCCCTCGCTTTTAAGCAACGGTCCGTCACTGGGTGCCGTTGTTCTTTGACTGTTGGAAGGGCGCCTACGACACGACGTGGCGTCCATGGAATTCGTTTTAAAGGTTTATAAACCATGGTATCCGGTGGGCCTGTAGGTCGCTTTTTACAGAAACGTTTTTACTAGAACGTGTTTTTCCGAGTGCGCGTGGGAAATCAGTTTTCTGATCGCCTTTTACAGGGAAGGAATTGGGTGCTGCCGCAGGCGGCGTCTTAGTGTTGCCCTTTTTCGCCATTATGATTAATGGATTGTGGGACTTCAATGCCTCAAGTCCGGTTGGTCAACTCTTTGTACGTGGACGATCTAGCCATCTGGTGTTACGTCTTCGGTCGGGCCCCATCACTGACACGTCAGCGTGCAAACTGGCTGGTGACCGTTTGGAAAGGTTGGGCTACGTCCAATGGCCTTCTGGTTTTCCACTGGAAAGACGTGCTGCTAGGCATGTTCTGCCGACGACGGGACATGTGTGGAAATGTTCCTCTTCGATTGTACGGTGAGGGGAATATTTCCTCACTACAACCGGTCTGGTCCGGTTTCTTGGTAGAGTGGCAGCTAGTACAAGCGCCTGGACGGGGTAAATAATATAAAAAATAACAAACAGTTATTCAAAACGCTTTAAGAAGACAAGTGTAGTTAATAAGAGACTACTGAAATGTTTTATAAAAAGTGTTTTCAGCAGTGAACCACTATGGAAAATCAGAAACAAAAAGAATCGAACGCTTTTACTTTTGTATCGATAACTCTTCAATATAACGAACCAAAGCAATGGAATAAATATGCCTCCATAATACTATGACGGCCGCGTGTTCCACTTAAGCAAGCGCACACAATTGGGACACTGATATCACGCATTACCCGCGTTGCGGATTGTGACGGGGCTTTCCGAACGCACCCATTCCACAAGCATTCTAAGCTGAAGTGCATGAACCCCGTTACGCCACAGACGCAAGGCCTGCTCGGTATGCGCATGGCCTGCAAGCTGGGCAAGATGCCTACTCACCCGACCCTACCAGCATGTTTTTTCTCGGCGTGCGGTTGGCAGTTGTTCCGGGACAGCAGGACGTGCGGCTCCACTCCGTTCGTGGTGGAGGGTTCACGTGCACTGTTCTAGGATGTGGTATTAGTTTACGTGGAATCCCCAGGCTGACACCGCTGCGCGTTCCACCATGGGAGCGTGTACACACCCACCATAAACACATTCCCTTGCGGGTATACGAAAAAGCAGTACTTTCGCCGAGCCGAGCTCCGCAGCCGGGCATTTAGAGGTCATAGGTTTCGTATAATTAGCTTATGTTCACACCTGTTACTGCCGGTTCCAAAGCTGACGCAGGAGTCGGGCTGCAGCTGTTCGTTATGGGCCGTAAACTACCCGTTCGTTGTCTCCTTGCCACTCCACACTTACAGTTGGTATTCATCGGAGCTTGTCGCGATACACAAGGCGCTGAGTTTTATTGAGGTCGCGAGGGAATCACCATGGATTTTTAGCGACTGCTTAGTAGCGCATTTTTTGGCGCGTGAGTGCCATTTAGTCCTGTCTCATCCCTTTATACAGGATATTTTAGTTTTCATCACGTCTCTTGACCGTGCGGTGGAAGTCAATCGTGTTTTGTTGGATGTCCGGCAACGTGGGCCATAGCAGGAAACGAGAAGGCAGTCAGGCTGCCAAAAAGGGGCCACACAAGCAGCATGCACCCGTTCGCTCCCGTACCTGCTACGGACCTTTTCCCTGAGTAAGGAGTACAGTGGTGCAGAAATGCAGTGTGAATTGGGACGAGGCTTAACCTCCAAGGCTGAAAGACTTGAAGCCGCGACTTTGCCCAGTGGCATTCCGTCTTCGCAAGTTCGAGAGTGGAAGAGGTTCCTATGTCGACTCCGTAATCGGCCCACCACATATCCACCCACAAAATACCTGCTTTGTGGGTGAGGATCAGGCCGTTGTTGCCTCTAGATGTGGTGAAGTCGAAACAGTTCGTCACGTGCGTCGTTATCCTGCCGATCTTTCTTAATGAGCGGACGTAGGTTTTTTCGGGGGGGGGGGATTCCAGCACCCTAGTTTTGCAGGGATGTTCTTAGCGGACGATTCGTGTCTCATTTTTCGGAGGTTTTTTCATTTTCTTGCCTCACATGTTTTTCTTGTGATCTTCTCCGTTCTAGTTTGTTGGGTTTTTATGTGTCCTTGCGATTACATGGTAACAACAAACAAAGCGCGCGGCCGGTACATTCGGTTTGCAGTTTTACGTTTCCGGTTTCACGGGACTCCGTCACCTCACTGGGTGGTGTATCTTAACGTTATTCCCCCTATTGGGTTGAGTAATCGGTTTTGGTTGTTAGTGTTGTTCTTTTTAACCTGATGTTATGGGCGCCACATAACTTTACAGTTGAGGCGCCCTAAAACCCAAATCATCATCATCATCATCAGACGACGTAGTGCCGGTACGCCTGGTACCGGTATGACCGGTTGGTCGCGTACAGGTCCTGCTGGTTTGGCGCAGCCTCCGCCCACCGGTCACGATTGATCAGCTGACCAATGTGAAGGCTGAACGTATCCCTAGTTGCCAGGTCACACTCCTTGCGGCTACGAATTAATGATGATATAACCAACATATGTGCTATATCAAGTGGTCAAACATTGATTTTGTTGTGCCTTTCATGAAAACACCACTGGTAATGCAGGTTAATCATGACAGCAATATCTTTAGTTGTTAAACTATTGGGATTCAACACAAATCAATCTGATTTTCCTTTAATCAACCGGTAAGACAATGAATAGAACAATACATTACTGGAAAGCTCCACATAATCTGCTTGGCTGTAGGTATTTGCTACATTTTTGTTTGGGTTTAAATTTCGTGATTTCGCGATCAATCAACCCACACATGTGACGTGTGCAGCAGTTGTGATTGTGAAATGTAACTCAAATCGACCATACCTACCTAATTCGTTTGTCAAACGAATGTATTGTTGTAGCAATACATTTCGTACAACCACCAACGTTTGTAACCAAAGTTGACATCACTGGTAACTAAGTGTGGTGAGGTACATACTTCTCACACTTACACCAATCAACTGCCGGCTCAGGCGCTGCTGGTCCCGGCGATCCAGCGCCTGGCCGTCCGAAGTACTCCCACATTACGCTGGGCTTATCGATGGCGATCTGCTCCAGCGCAGCCAGCCTCGCCGCCACTGGCCGCGCTCTGAGCTGACTCTGCAAGATGAAGTTATATGCAAGGCTGTTATTGAAAATTAACGGAAAACATGATGCATTGGATGCGCCTTGGATGCGCACGCGCATGCGCTTAAGGAATCTGGTATGATACCTTTCTCCTCTTTCATCTCCCTTGTTCTCTTAACCATGTACGTTGAAGCTTCAAAAAATCTGCCGTCCGTCTGATTAAAAATGGCGACAAGGTAAGGCGATTCGAAGGCGATGCTGGTAGCTGTTTGTGTTCTTAAACTCCTCTTTCAATTCCTCCAGTATCTTCTTGTACCTGAAACGAGTATTTTTGTCATGCACAGATACACTTCCGATGGGACCAAACTACTGCCACGACAAATACGTGACACAAATATGGCAAATTGTTGACCACTATACGTTTTACATTTTGAGTCATTCTCATTACCTATATTCAGCATTTAAGAAGCGGTATGATTTGTACTTTCCTCTGCCACCTCGATCCAGGGTTAATCTGGACTGCCCCGCTGATAACTAACCTGATATTTGTCAGTCCCATGGATAATAACAACACTATTCGTCATTAATAAGACTCACCTTCCTAAGTTTTCGTCCTCCATCTCATGCTGTTTCTTGACGGGTGTGCTAGGCAATTCCATGTGGGTCGTGGAGCGACTCAGAAAACTTCCTCTTCAACTTCTGCTGTACTTTCTTGAGCTTAGATGCTCCCGCGGATTGTCTTTGAGAATGGGAAAGACCTGAAAATGATGAGTGGGGATTGTTAAAAGCTAATAGAGGACGCAGCGCGGTGATAACATACTTGCATCATGGCCTTGTTTTTGCATGACTGCGTCAGCATCGCACACTGTTAGCTCGGTATTCGGTTCCGGAACTGTGACTTGGTTCGCCGATTCTCTGCTACAATATCAGTTTTAAAGCTACAACGCATTTTTGATTAACTTTGTTGTTTTGCATTTGTTTTACTCCTGCCGTGCATATTTTGTTATGTACATATTTTTGTTAGAAAAACTAATGGGTTTTTAAAATAACTAACATATAACTTACTTGAACGGAGAGGCGTCTCTTGACGCTGTCGAGCACATCGCTAATGGCCTGCGATGCGTCCATTCCCTGCACATGCTCGGTCACAATCTGGTTGGAAGAAGAGGAAGCATCTTTGGACGCTAACCGCACGATCCGCATGAGCATCGTCCGAATCCCGGGACATTTGAACGGCTGACTCGTCTGGCGTATTCACGTCGCATTGTCGCGAATCACCTTGCGTCGCTGGACCGCACATGCTGCAAATGGTGGCAGACGGGTTGACATGCTCTCGACATACTGACTTTTTGCACATCATGCACTTGTTCTTCGTCTTATATATTTATTCTCAGATATATTTGTGCATGACCTCAGGTTGAGTATTGTCGCACATCGTTTTCACATCGTTTGTCTCATGCACCCCACTCGTCAGTCGTCTCTCTTACAACCAGACTTGTGCTCAGCGGAATCAACTGGCCTGACTCACTCCCGCCACGGCCTCAGCCCCCGGGTCAAGGTAACAATCGGGGTTCGCTACCGCCACACACTTCAGAGGAGATGCAAGCGTGTACACAAACAAGCCACATTCTGGACCTTAGAACGTTCCTAAATTACGCACTTGGTGTATAATTCAAATATATCGGGTTTTATAAATTACGTAGGTTCTGATTTCTGAAGTCCAGAATGCGTAGCTTACCTGCACCAACCAGCATCATCAGCTAATAAAGCACGGGACGGCGGCGGAGCTCGACCGAACGGGACGCAACGATTTGAGGCACACGGGCTAACAGCCTAGCCATTGATTCTGCCGAGCACAAGTCTGCATACAACCCTACATTTATATGCACATCACAGTCCCTAGTTTCACTGCGTTCTCACCAGCGAGAAAGGTAATATTACACCGGTACTTCACCATTGACCTAAGCAGGATCTTACAAGTTGCCTCACCAGGAACGTAGGCAAGGCGTTGTACATTACCATCATCTGCTGGATATCATTTCATATTCAGCTCAAATTACCATGCATCATTAGTTTTCGAACATCTTCGCAACGAAACAGTAACTTCAAAACTACACATCACAGGGAGAAGATGTCATATATATGTGCAATACATGTAGGTAATGTACAGGGCTGGTTAAAATGTTCCGTCCACTTGGTTGGCGCTAGGAATGGTCAATAGTGCTGCACCAGTGGAATCCCAAAAAGCAAAACTATAACTAAGTGAGTTCACCCCCGATTAGGTGTCGCAAAGGTAGGAACAATATCGAGTTTTGGGAGCCACTGGAACTGTACCCGCTGTGCCATGCCGGCCCGGGTGGCGCAGCTGTGACCTTGACCTGACGGTCAACCCACGGACTGGGGTCGGAGGGGGAGCGGAGGAAGGGGAGATGAGTGGAGATTTAGGTCGTTCCACTGCGTAAAACATACGGGAGTTGCGAGAGCTTGAGTCCTGCTTTTGGTAAGCTACCGTTGGTTGATGAAAGGAAAGGAAATCGCAGATATTCATAGGCAGATGGGCTGATTATCCCGTCATTGGCTGGGGAGAGACGAAAAATGCTCCTGTAACGGACTTTTGTAATAGCTCAAAAACCAACACCGCTATCAACACCAAAGTTCGTAGACTTTATCCTACAAAGATTTTACGTCTTCCGTGCCAAGCAAAAACGAAGCAATTTTGTCGAAAAATGTTGAGATATAGTAAATTTATGGACGTAACTACACACAGGTTTGACGAAAAAATCAGCTAAATTTAACACTCCGAATAAAGGCTTTAGTTGAGGCAAAATACATTTCAACTAAACAAAGATAGCCAATGACAAGGGCTAGAAAATTATTATTACATGATTTTTAATGTTTGGTTTTCAGCCA
>VOPJ01011586.1:0-26676 GCA_014673585.1 Semibalanus balanoides
AAATTATTACTTACAACCATTTTTTAATGGTGGCAATGGTTTTTCACAAAAATAATGTAAATAAAATATTTTGCGAAAAATGTATCTCCATTTCTTATACCATCGCAGGCCTATGTATCGAAATCGATTCTGGCTTGGAAAAATAAATGTAAATGTCGACATCATAAAATCACATGTTTTTCCTGAGATCATAGGAATTTTAACAAAAAATGAAATTTCGGGGTCCAAAAAAAAAATATATATATATATTGTTATGACAAATCGAGAGGCATTTGTCCCAGCGAAATTGACTATTGAAATTGAAAAAATGTTAAATGAAAAAAATCGTTTATCTATCCATAGCCCCGATGAAGGGATTATTTTTACCCCCTGAGTTCTTTCCCAAACAGCAAAAACGGCTGCGCGTAGCGCCACCAAATTTTGTACAGCTGTTCAGGCATCAATAACCCATACTTTGTTCAAGTTTTGTCGTGAGGTAATCGAATGTCAGGATAAAAATGGACGAAATAAATGGTGTCGGGATAAACCGGAAAAACGACTATGTATGTACTCCACATCGTAACGCTCCTGACAGTGGCAGCCGCACACGATACATCGTCGAACTCGACTAGGTGACCCCCTTAACTCCATTTCACTCTCACAAGGTGACCCTCACCTTCCCTGGATTCCTGGGCAAGTGATTCTCACGTCCACATCCTCTCAGATGATTTGTCATCCTACATCACGGGTTCCTTCCAGAGCAAGTATTGACTTAGGTATTGGACCCCTGCCACCGTACCATGTTGCTGACCTCACAATCGCTCGCCAGGTACCCAGCCAAAATGAGAGTCCTGGTTCTGGCGCTGTGCGCCGGGCTGGCCACAGCTCTTCCGACGGCCTACGACGCAGTCGCACACAATGAGGTCGGCACATCGAAAGTGTTCAAGTCCTCGTCGTTGACCGAGACGGAGTCGTCCCATGTCTCGAAGGAATCCTCCTACTTCTACAGCGACGGCGAAACTATCATCGAGATCACAGTTGCCCAGGCCCCAGAGTACAACCTTGTCTGCATGCCGTCAAAGGAGTTGGTCCAGTCAGCCCAGTTCATCGTGCAAGAGACCGTCGACCAGGAGGCGGTAGCTGCTGCTGCCTCTGCAGCCGCTAGTGGCGCTGCTGCCTCTGCAGCTGCTGGCGGTGGAGGGGGTGGCGGTGGAGGGGCTGCTTCTTCCGCTGCTGTCGGCGGTGGAGCGGGTGGCGTTGGAGGGGCTGCCTCCTCCGCTGCTAGCGGTGGAGGGGGTGGCGGTGGAGGGGCTGCCTCCTCCGCTGCTGCCGGAGACTCGGCTGCCTCCTCCGCTGTTGCTGGCGGTGGGGGGGTGGGGTGGGAGGGGTGCTCCCCGCTGCTGGCCGGTGGAGGTGGCGGTGGAGGGCTTTTTTTTTGCCTCCTCTGTGCTGCCGGAGACTCGGCTGCCTCCTCGCTGCTGCTGGTGGTGGAGGGGGTGGCGGTGGAGGGGCTGTCCTCCTCCGCTGCTGCTGGCGGTGGAGCGGTGGCGTTGGATCTCGCTCCTCGCTGCTGCCGGAGACTCGCTGCCTCCTCCGCTGCTGCGAGACTCGGCTGCCTCTTGCTGCTGGGGTGGAGCGGTGGCGGTGGAGGGGCTGCCTCCTCTGCTGCTGCCGGAGACTCGGCTGCCTCTTCTGCTGCTGGCGGTGGAGGGGGTGGCGTTGGAGGGGCTGCCTCCTCCGCTGCTGCCGGAGACTCGGCTGCCTCCTCTGCTGCTGCCGGAGATTCGGCTGCCTCCTCCGCTGCTGGCGGTGGAGGGGGTGGCGGTGGAGGGGCTGCCTCCTCCGCTGCTGCCGGAGGTTCGGCTGCCTCCTCCGCTGCTAGCGGTGGAGGGACTTCCGCTTCTGCCAGTGGAGGAGCTGGCGCTGTTGCTGTCGACTCTACTCCCGCTGCCATCTATGTCGCCTCATACGATGTTGTTGATGACCTGACGAAATGCACCTGCGTCCAATTCTACCTATGCAAGGAAGAAAATATCGTCAGCGACGGTGCTGGCCAAATCGACATCCGTTTCGGGGCCGGAAGCGACCCTGTCAACTCGAAATGCAGTGTCGTCACTGACGTCTGCTGTCTGCGTCCCGAGCTGCAGCCTTTGCCACATATCGTGGCAGAGATCCAAGCAGAGCCATACGTCCCGAGCTGCGGAAAAAGAAATCCAGACGGCCTAGGCTTCGAGATTGGAGGCTTCAAGGTAGGTGATGCTGAAAGTTATGCGAAGAATGGTGTGGAAGAGGATATAGGATGCATTATTTGCTTCGATATTTCATTAGTTTTGCCTCATTTCGATGGCGATGGGGAGTAGTAGGATTCACCCCGTAGATCCACCATTCCTTCCGACACAAAGGTTAAATGTGACATGCATAGTCTGGGGCAAGTACAGCGAATGTGAACCAAATCTGTGCCAGATGTTGTGTTTCATGGGATCCTAACCTCGACAACCTAAACCTACTTGAAGAAGCCTTTCACCTTCAGGTCTAACTGCGATCGCCCTCCACAGTCGCGACAGTCGAAACTGCCGTCTGAGGCCAGTCATGACTCACAACGCCCCCATCCCACCCTAGCATCCTATCTAGGTGTCGCTTCTAGAGCTCTTCTAGAACCAAGGACTCGCCTGCCGTCCCGAAACTAACCATGTCCTTTCGCTGGTCGCCGCGGACTCGACTCCTTCTGAGAGACCTCAAGGACCTCCCCTCCGTCCGAATACCATGTCTTTCGCTGGTCGCCGCAGACTCGAGCTCCTTCTAGAACCTCAAGGACCTCCCCTGCCGTCCCGAACTAACCATGTCCTTTCGCTGGTCGCCGCAGGACTCGAGCTCCTTCTAGAACCTCAAGGACCTCCCCTGCCGTCCCGAACTAACCAGTCCTTTCGCTGGTCGCCACAGGACTCGGCTCCTTCAGAACCTTAAGGACCTCCCCTGCCGCCCTACTAACTCATGTCCTTTCGCTGGTCGCCGCAGAACTCGGCTCCTTCTAGAACCTCAAGGACCTCCCCTGCCGTCCCGAACTAACCCATGTCCTTTCGCTGCGCCGCAGACTCGAGCTCCTTCTAGAACTCAAAGGACCTCCCTGCCGTCCCGGAACTAAACCATTCCTTTCGCTGGCGCCGCAGACTCGGCTCTCTAGAACTCAAGGACCTCCCCTGCCGTCCCGAACTAACCATGTCCTTTCGCTGGTCGCCACAGGACTCGAGCTCCTTCTAGAACCTCAAGGACCTCCCCTGCCGTCCCGAACTAACCATGTCCGTTTCGCTGGTCGCGGCAGGATTCCGAGTCGCAGTTCGGCGAGTTCCCCTGGATGGCCATCATCATGGAGGAGGAGTACTCGGACAGCGGGGTGAGCCACCGCTACGTCTGCGGAGGCTCGCTCATCGCCAAGGGGGTCATCCTGACCGCCGGCCACTGCATCTTCGGGTGAGTCGTCAGCTGAGACAATTGGCAACGTGGAGTCATTCAAGTCATGTCATTCGAGTCATGTGGGGTCATTTGAGTCGTGTGGGGTCATTTGAGTTGTGCAGGGTCATTTGAGTCGTGCAGGGTCATTTGAGTCGTGCAGGGTCATTTGAGTCTTGCGGGGTCATTCGAGTCGGGTGGGGTCATATGAGTCGTGTGGGGTCATTCGAGTCGTGTGGGGTCATTTGAGTCGTGCAGGGTCATTTGAGTCGTGCAGGTTCATTTAAGTCGTGCAGGGTCATTCGAGTCGTGTGGGGTCAATTGAGTTATTTTAATATGTTAATTCATTGCAAGGGAATAGTTCACCTTTGGCATGGGGTTTTGAACTGAGATAGCAGATTTGTAGAGCTGATCGAAAAATGGGTTTTGTTTTGACTGCAGAATAAACTCTCTACGTTATTTAGTTTCGACACAAGACTAGTGAGCCCATTTATAAAACAAAATTGCTTTTCCCAAAAACTTCGCAGGTAGTAATAACTTCGAGTAACTTCTAACTAACTGTAAGTAACACTAAGTAACTTTAACACATAACTAGTGGGCCCGCGTTAAAGAAGAGGTTTCGGGGCGGTATCGGGTCACGGGGCAGTCTTTCGTTTCCCGAAGCTTCTTCTTCTTAAAGGCACCGGTGTCGATTTGTATATTATTGGGGGCGGGCCCCCCAATGATTGCATTTTTTACATTAGGCCTATGGCGTTGCATGGTAAGGATGGAGTTAAAATCTATAAAGTTAGCATTAGCCCCCTCCCCCCGCAATCATTTTAATAAATTGACACCACTGCTTAAAGGGGCCCACTAGTCCTGTGTCGAAATTAATTATAGTGGCGAGGTCATTCCTTCACCACAACGCATTTTTCGATCTGCTCTACAAATTCGCTATCTCAGTTCGAAACCGTTAAAGGATTCCCTTAAGTTATGTGAAGCTGTCTGAGTGGCGTGGTCATTTCTTGCTTTCACCGTCCAAGTCATCTGACTTGAAGGCCTCTCCCAGTATAAAGATTGTAGCTGGAACCTGTTCAGAATATTTGGCGATATGCGTCTGCATGACTTGTTCTCGAAGAAGTACACTAGAGGCTAGAGGTACAACTCGCAGAGAAGCTCATACAAGGCAGAGACAAAATGGCGAAGGTCCTCTTAAAGAGACGTGATGCGTTAACATTGACATGCAGCTGAGGCAAGGGGAATCCCGTGTAACCTGTGTCACAAATCCACCTGCATGAGCTGCATCTCCAAATGAGATATTAAAGGAAATAGTTCACCTTGGATTGTTTTTTTTTCAAACACAATTTGATTATATTTTCAAATACAACTTCTTTTCATAATGTCAAAATAGGCCCATACATCGCGCCGTTCAGGACGAGGGACGTACATTTTTTAATTTCACAAAAACTGATTGCGTACTCTCCGAACGTCAAACGTGGCTCAGTCAATCAGATTCGAATGTTATAGTCGCGTACATTACTGTACGGCTCTGCCCAGGTGTGTGAGCCCACAATCCTTCGACAAAAGTTAAATATATTCGGTGGAGAGCTTTGTAAAGCCTCCCAGTGCCGTGTGAGGCTACAATCTTCGAAAAAGTTAATATATTGGCTGGAGAGCCTTTCAGCCAGACAACTTGCAAGTAGGAGTTTTTCACACGGCTAAAACTGCTATCTCAGTTCAAAATCCCATGTTGAATGGTGGAACTATTTCTTTACCAAGTTGGAAGCTGCTTCACTCAAATGACGCAGCGAGTAATCGTTCGGCCGGGCAGAGAGCGGACTGCTTCTCGGACGCTCCCTGTGATCACTGACCTTTGCCGCTGACCCGTGGTCTGTGACCCATGTCGCTGACCCTGACCTCTGTGTGACCTCTCCGTTTGCAGTAAGGACGTCAGCAAGCTGGTGGTACGCCTCGGCGACTGGGACACCAAGAGCCTCACCGAGCTGCTGCCTTTCTATGAGTATCGTGTGGCCCGTACCGTGGTACACGAGAAGTTCAACCAGAGGTCACTGTTCAACACCGTGGCGCTCATGTTCCTCAAGACGGAGGTGAGAGCACGCCGAGCGCTTCCGAGTCGCCGCTCGAGTGTTACACACGCACACGCACATAGATGCCGAGTCTAGCAGCGTGCAACAAGTGGAAATCTTGCGAGTTGGGGATCCAGCTCGGTGGCCTGATTTAGCTTTTAGAGTAAACGTTAGATAGGTTCAACTAGTGCATGAACTTGGTTCTGAACTATGCCGGATCCTTCAGGTGCCGGCTTTCCTCTGTAAATGCTGCGACAGATGTGTCCCCCTGTGACGTGAGGCACTCGACCCCTCCGGGGATATGATGTGACACATTTGTGCCCCCAGACGGAACACATTTGTACTTGTCATGACGTGACGCATTTGTACCCTTCTGACTTGACGCATTCGACCCCTCCTGACTGCCCCCGCCCCGTCTGACGTCCGCCCCTCCCCCGTGTCCCCCAGGTGGACGTTCCGCCGCACGTGGACACCATCTGTCTGCCGGAGCTGTCTGACCTCGACCACGTCTTCCACGACCACGACCACGACCACGACCACGACCACGACCACGACCACGACCACGTCTTCTACGACGCCTCTCACTGCATCGCCACCGGCTTCGGTCGCGAACAGTTCGACGGCGGCGAGTACCAGAACGTGATGAAGCAGGTCAACCTCAAGGAGGTTGACCACAAGACATGCCAGGACAGGCTGAGGAAAACTCGGCTCGGCCGCTGGTTCCGCCTGAGCAAATCGTTCACCTGTGCGGGAGGAGAGCCAGGGGTGGACACTTGCCGCGGCGACGGAGGCTCGCCTCTCGTGTGTCCGCTCATTTCCAATCCGAGCAAGTACGTCCAGGTGGGCATCGTCGCGTGGGGTATCGGCTGCGGCCAGGGCGGTGTGCCGGGTGTGTACGCCAGCGTGCAGAACCTGCTGCCCTGGATCCGGGAGCACCTGGCCGCTGAGCCGGGCCACACGGTCGAGGAGTTGGTGGAGGTGCACGAGGGAGTGCAGGTGTGCATCACCAAGAACCCGCTGACCCAGTACCACCGGGAGGAGATTCAAATCCAGGTGGGGCCCGTGCCCGATCCGCACCCGCCGCAGGTCCACCCCCAGCCGCCGAGTGGTGGGTACTGAGGTGCCTACGGCCGTGGTCCGGGTCCAGTCAGGTCATCAGGCGTCAGCCAGAGTGAAGGCAGAGAGAGATCGCTGAGCGGCACACCGTGAGGACCAGGAGGTTACGTCAGTATGGGCCAAGACGTAGGGTTGGACAGCGCATCGGTGGCGATATATACTAATATAAATAACACAATTGTCAGGATATAAAAATATAATATGTATTTGCCGCCGGTAGCGCTGTTCTTTCCAGTCGATTTGGGACACTTTCGAGGGTTATGTATTTTCGACCATTTGAATATTTGGAACGAATGAAATAAATGAACAGCAATCAACATCGTGCGTGTCTTGTATGTGGTACCTTGTGGTGAGTTAGAGGCGATGCTTGAAAGCAAGAGCAATAGTTATAGGAGCCGAAGGTTACATTACATTACGCAACATGACACCGAAGTGCTAACTTCCAAATGATATAAAGTATTCTTATTGGCTCCGAGTGGAAGATAAAGATGAGAGGTATTTCTGATATCTCTCATTTGGGTTTGCATGTTAATGTCCTATTCAAAAAGTGCAGGATAAGAGTGTGGGAAAGTATTATCCTGCACGCTGAGAATCTCTTTCATTTAGCAGATCGCTTGAAGATGACTGACGGTATAAGCAATACCTTTCTAAACTCTGCTGGTATTGACTGCCAGTCTGGTGTAAAACAACTCAACCTTCGTGTCTCGTTGCCAATCTGTTTTACACCTCGAATGGCAGTCTTTCCCAGCATCGTCAGAAAATATATAATATTTTCGCAAGCGTTGACTGAAAAACCGAGCGACGAGGAGCGAGGTTTTGTCAGGAACACGCGCAGAAAAGATTTCCTATCTTCCACGAGGGAAACATGAAGGATTATATATCTTTCTTGGTAGAGTTTGATTCAGTCCAGTTCAGCTCAGTACTTGATTTTTCGTCAAAACTCGCGTGACCTTATCTCATCTCAGAGGGATTCAAATACTACCCGGATCAGCAATAATCAGCGTATAATCAAATAATCGTATAATCAGCAAATACATCTCATAGGGATCCAAATACAACACATTATTTCACTTCATCGTTGAACGAGCGTCGAGCATTAAACATTTTTATCTTTGCATCTTAGAGGAGTGCAAAAAAAATGCATTGCAGAACTGCAGACCCAAATGGAAAATCAACCTCTACTAATATTGGATGTATATAATCGACCAGAGAGAAGAAACGCCCGGTAGCCTCGATAACAAGTCAGAAGAACGAAAATATATTAAATGTGTGAGCGCAATGGGCACTTAGCGGTATATTTTTGTATTGCCTCGATGCAATACAAGCTTCTGCTTGATTCTCAACAATGAGTATTTAACATTAACACACAACCCGCTGGCGGGGCAAAATTTGTCCCCCCTCCCTCCCGGATTTTTTCCATGACTCAAAAGCCATAATCAATTTTGATGTTAAACTTACAGTACTTTATGCTGCATCAATTTCACGTCTTCTCACATAATTTCACTGAAGTTAATACAACATTGTAATAGACAATGACTTGTAATGACGTTATGTCATGTAATTTTTTAATAGAAAAAAAATAACTGTTTGAGAAATCGAAAGAAAGTCAATTTGTTGAAGCAGACTGCAAATAAAACGTCCCGTGGGCCAGAAATGGCATGCTCTTCTAAAAGGCTATCTAAAATTTACGAAACTTTTTGTTTACCCTTTAAAAAGATAATTCAGAAAACTTTTCATAAATTGTGTTCTTATACACAGGTATTCAAAATAGAATATATATGAAAAAACAATTAGTGTATAATTAGGGCTTTTGTGGTGCACGAGCGCCCCCTGAGCTTAAAAGTGCACCCCCTCACTACTGAAAGCACTCCCTCATATACAAAAGCACCCTCTATCTAGCAGATCACTCCAAACAATTAAAAACTCATTCTGAGCGCTGCTGCACAATTTAACAAATGTTGTATTACCTCTTGAAAATCCATCACCTGTCAGTTGTCGCCGTCGTGACGTTCTGAGCTTTCAGGCATATATAACCAGATACCTAGGTACTGGGTACGCCATAGGCCTTCACTGATATAAACTGAGGTGACGTTCAATGCACAATGGAAACGTTGCAGTTTACGTGGATATTTGCATGCCTACGCTTGCTATATAAACTATGGGAATGTTACCGAATATCCTTAGAATATGCAGTGTTTGAAATGTCCTGAAGGGTGTATGACACAAAACCTGGTTAAATGGGTTGATAAAAACAGACAATACATAATATTTATTTCGATATTAGGTATTATGTGTATCCCGCTAATGACGTCTGTATCGTGTATTGCGCCACTTGCTCCCTATGAATGTACGGTGTCGCTGCGTTACCCGCGTTACCCACCACTTGACAGTGGCTGGGGTCTCAGCCGAACGCCATTGACTGGGGGAAAGTAAACGCCATCCTAGATCACCGGTGTCGATTTGTATACTTTTGGGAGGGCCCGCCCCTGGGAGGGCCCGCCCCCCAATAATGTCAAATTTTAACATTAGGCCTATGGCGTTGCATGGTAAGAATGGAATTATAGTCGATTAAATTAGCATTGGGGCCCCCTAAATCATTTTCAGAAATTGACACTCCTGTCCAAGATACATTCAGAACATCAACATACATCAACATCAATATACATAGGTATACATCAACAACATATCAATATACATCAACAACTATACGTCTTCCTACAAAATTGCAGTGAAATTTATGTAGTACGTTGGGAGATAATGGCGTTTAAATGACGTCATGTCATGTCATTGTTGGTGGAAAAACGATGAATGTTTAAAAAATCGTAGAAAATTCAGATTTCATGCAAATTGATCACATAAAACGTTGGAAGCAAGGAAACAACATTATCCTCTGAATGCCTTATATATCTCTGATTTTGGGTTTTTCATCAAAAATATTTTTTTCATACAAACTTTCACATAATTTACAGAATATTAACAAACGAAATATCTCTCAGAGAGCCGAGTATGCACAGAACCCATAGCAAATTTATCAGCCATATCTGTTTGTTTTGACTGACTTATGATTTTTTACGATTTTTACAAGAAATGACTCCCTAAGTGAGTCATTTCTTAAATTTAGTTTTTGAGATTTTAGTGACTAAATACAGACAAATAAATGCCACCGCTGTATTTCTGAGAAGAAAAAAGTTGTATTGAAACATTCCTATGTATTTGCATTAAACTTTTTGATTTGTGACCTTTTATGACCTGGCTTTGACCTCATATGGGTTCACCTTGCTTAAATAGCTGATACTGTATAATTATAATTTTAAAATAAACCAAAAAACTTATTTTGCATGACTTTTGTAGATATTTTGTGCATTGTGACCTTGAATAACCTGACCAATTGACCTTGATCTTTGCTTAAAATTTTACACATGCTTATACGATAGATGCATTATACCTTTTAGAACACTTTGTGTGATAATAGTCGCAATATAAGGCTTTGGATGGAAGGAATGCCCCCCCCCCCAAAAAAAAAAAAAACCAACACACACACAACACCCACACATACTTCAGTTTTAACCTTTGACCTGCTCTGGAACAAAGAGGTGTTCATATTTATGAAAATTTCGCGTATGTTTTATATTTGTTTCATTGGGAGCTTTCGATTGCCGCCTTACGCGTCTCGTTGCGGTTATTGGTTCGGAAGATAATAAGGGGTCATAATATGTCCCCCAGCGTGTTCGGCTGAATACCCCAGCGGGGCGCGTATATTTCGGTTTCCCGCATTAAAATTTCCTCCGGGTAGTACCTACTGGAAGACAAGTCAGTCAAAAATATTGTTTTGAATTTTGGTTTTGGCATGCTCCGTACTTTGTTATCCAAAAAACCTTACGGTTTTGTAATAATATTTTGAAAACTTTGAGTTTTTTTAATTTTCCCGAAACAACTTTTGTCATTATAAAATCAAAATTGTATGATATATTGAAAAATGAGGATATGCTGGAGAACCAAGTATGGACGATGATAAAACCGAATTTGGAGCCAGTGTCTACATTGTTGACTGACTTATGTCTCTCTCCCTTAGTACCTATAGCCGGCAGCAATTATAATGCTGGGTACCGAAATACGCGTGGGGCACTGGGGCGCATGTTAGTTACTTTAAAGAAAATAGTTATGATATGGTACGCAATTGTTTCAATTCTGCAACTGAATGTCAAGTTCATCCATTCATTCCCCATTCATTCCAAGGCCCTATAATCTGTATAGGCACAGTTAAGCCATAGTGTAATAAATAAATAATATTATTTATTACACTATGGTTAAGCCAAGGCAGCGAATTGGAGTCTAACGTCATGGGTACACCCATAAATATGCTAAGTTGTGTTCTAACAGCAATTAGTTTTAGACTTAGTCCTTTTGAGGCTCTGGAATCTCTATAAAGGTGTGCTATAGCAGCATGCTTGGTATACATCGAATGGTTGAAAAACTCTCAGGGACGTAGGAACGTCACGGAAAGAGGGGCAGTGAAACTTTAATCTCGTTTTGAGGAAAACACAACCTCTATGTAATATTTATGTGCAGCTGTAGGCTCTTCTCGTCTTGGCGAATCTTTTGCCATTCAAAACATCTCTCCGACCAAGCAAAACAATATTTTAGCAAAACAATGGCCGAAAAGTGAGCGGGCCATGGCCCCCCTGTTCCTACGCCTGTGTCTTGTGATATTTCTTGAATGGTTTTGAACACTGCTTTGAGAAACACACCTAATGATAACCATAAGTGCTAACCTAACTCTCATAGTGCCAAAAAAGATTACTTTTTTGTAAATACAAATTATAAAAAGCTTTCGGCCTGCGCCTTCATATATGTAAGAACCAAACTCGAATTTCTTTTGTATTAGACCTCTGTGGTTGTTTTGACTTTTACAATAGGCGTTTTCACGATGGACTATTTTTCGCGAAATGTTTTAAAACATTCTTAAATGTTTTCAAATGTTTTAGTAGTATCCGCCTTCACGATGGACCAATTTGCGAGAAAAAAAATGACCCTCGCCCTACGGTCCCGTAGGGCGAGGGTGAAAACATTTCTTGCAAATTAGTCCATCGTGAAGACGGCTACTACTAAAACATTTTAAAACATTTTAAAATGGTTTTAAACATTTGCACAAAATAAGCCATCAGTGAAAACGCTAATACTTCATTTTAATGCAAATCCAAACAACATTGGCTATCTCAACTCAAACTTAAGGTAAATGCGGAAACATTCCTTTAAAACTATTTGTTAAAGGTGCTATATTCCTTTAAGTCGTCATTAGTGTCGTCTTCAGTGTAGCTGCTATAGATCTGCTCTGCACGGATGTGCTGACCGTACCCGTCGGTCAGGGTAGTGTCGTCCTTCATTGTGCTGCTGTGGGTCTCTCTGCACAACATTGATGACCTAATGACGACCTTTATAAGAGTCACAGGACTCATTTGCCTTATGGTTTTGGGAGGCAGTTATGAATGCAGTTGTGCAGCGCATACTTCTTCGTAGTTTGCGGTGCAAAAAGTGGGACAGGAGCGATGTCACTGGAATATACATCATACATACTTGGAGTGCACATATTTTGGGGAAGAGGCGCACTCATGTTCATGAAATGTGAGGCGATTTCAACTGTCAATTTATATCCAACTTCAAATTAGTACCTAAGATGATAAAAGTCTTAACGCATATGGTGCCCCCACGATATTTACATCGATCCGCCTATGCGCAATATATGATATTTAACAAATTACAATAAAAAAGACCTATGTGACATTCATATCGTCTAAAACAATCACGAACAGTGCATATTTGTGATAAGAAAATCCCCGCATTTTACATCCCCTGAATACGCATATGATTTTTGATTTTAGTGCTTGTCCTTTTGATATGTGAAAGCCTAGAGCACTGGAAGCTCAAAAACGTTTTGGTACTGAAAATCGGTCGAACTACACTGCCGCAATGACCTTTGAAAAACAACATAAGTATTGTATTTTGTGTCCCCTGACCCCCATTTTTTAAACAAAAATTATTTGTTGGGAGCCAAGCAGAAGATATATTGACGGTGCATCGGATGGCGTTTGTACCATCGAAATCGACCCAGCGGTTCTCAAGATCTCTGGGAGGGGGCAGAATCTGCACCCCGCACGTTAACCCGCGCCCCACTGGGGGGGGTTGAACACCCCCCTCCTGATAACGAAATAACGAAAAAACGGCGGCGCGTAGCGCCGCCAAATTGGCATAGCTAATCATCGATCCTTTCCGCACATTTTGCGAAAATTCAAGTTTCGTATCGGGTTAGGTCAGGTCAGCAGGTCAGGTCAAGTGACCCCACCTACCGAAACGTTTGTGGTCGTGCCATGACCACAGTTTCTAACGGGTCGATATCACACTTTTAGGATAACATCAAGTCATCAGTAACTACAAAATTTGTATCTCGGATTTTTTATATCGGTGACCTGAGGTCGAGTCAATTTTGTGATTTCCCATCATAAGTCAATGGAGAAATATTCAAACGCTTTCTTTTTCGACGATATCAGTCCATTTCCTTCTGAACAATGTTATAATAGAATATTATGTATGATCCAAGTGCAAGTTTTGCTCAGGGACCTTTACGGGGTCATCTGAGGTCATCCGAGGTCACCAACACCTTTTTGTCAAAAACTCTGGAAAAAAATGAAGATAGAGAAGTGTAACTTGCAACAATGTGTTTGTTTCGTCAAGACACATCTCCTGATATGCAACATGACCTACTTGGGTCAACACTTGACCTTGACCTGAGGTCATTTTTTAAGTTGACCTTAAACATGTTAAAATTGATATAATTCAAAGCGTACTTGACAAACAAACACGATGCGTTAGCAGTAATGCGTTATCTAGTATTAGGTTAAGAAATTATTTTTTGAAGTAGTTTTTTCAAAAAAAATCAGATCATTTTGACTCTTATAAATGACCTCTAGAACCTAAACTATTAACCTGAGGTCAATTTTGAGAAGCTGGATGCGATTTCAAAATTTGCAATAGGCTACCAATTCGTTTTTTAACGTTTGTTCTAGATAGCCATAGTTCCGAGATATTTGGGGGTTTCTGGAGCGATGTCCTAAAACTAGAAAATTTGACCTTCGATGACCTCTGGTGACCCGAGTTTTGACGTGAGCGAAAAAACGTTAGAAATAGTTTCGAAATGATTTGTGATAACGGTTCGAACAATGTTTTTGTTTTGGTCTACGTGCTATAGGAGCCAAGTTAGAAAGGGCGGAGTGTTCAAACACCCCCAGTCGGGCGAAGGAAATGCAGAGGCCCAGTGGGGCGCGGATTAACGTAATTCTAGCCGCCCGCAAGGAATAGGGTTAACCGCCATTTTGTTTTACTTGGTGTACTGAATTTGCTTTATCTGTTCTTTAAAATAATTATGGCTATGTTTCTTAACATAAAATATAAAGGACTGTCGTTTTAAAATGTCAAATGAAAACGCTGTATTTGCGTTTTTTGGGTCAAAACAGCTTTAACAAAATCAAAATTTTGAATGGGTATGTTTTTGATTTTTTCAAAAAATATTGTTGCTTTATACTCAGAATGGCCAACCTCATCTGTTTTTGAATTTCCAACTTTCGGTTTTTACGACTCATCCTAATGAATATGCCAAGGCCATGCCCCCCCCCCCCCTAGGTCCTGAAACTGCAGTTTTCCCTCCTCAAAAAAACAGCCGGGACGTACAACAAGTCGGATTGATGGCACGGCTCCGCTCTACCCCCCGTCAAAAACTTAGCGACTGTTGACTGTGCCACCCCCCAGTAAAAAATCCTGGGGCGACGGCCCTTGGTCCTAATTTTGCGACCATCTCGCTACACAAACATAGTCATCTTGTTACCACATTAGCAGGGGCAATATTTTTAGGATTTTTCACTGCGTCCCGAAACGTGGTAGGGGCACACCATTGTGGTCGGAAAGGGCACCATATAAAAGTTGAAGAGGGCAGTGAAGAAGTATCCCAGGAGCACTGACATATCCAGCGTCTCTCCTTGGGGGGCATCTTTTTGTGGCAAAAAGTCCCTCACATTTTTCCCTGCGGATTTGGGCCGGTTCCTTTTTTGGTATTCGAGCCGAAGAAATTTACATTTTTCAACAACAAAAAAAACAATAAAACTCAAGTTTCGTAGCCATATACACACAACAAAGGAATAAGTAACGTATATTTCATACCAACTCGCAAGGGTGTCGCAGAATAAACTTTTGAGTCGGGGGTCGGCTGAAATGTCAAAAAAAAATATCCCCATTTATTGCGTGTATATTAAGCCTTTTGCAAGCTTTTGTTGTAATGTTTACATTTTCTTGTTATGGTAGGTAGCTGTTATGTAGCGCCTGCCAAGCGGTCCGCAAAATTGTACGGGTTTGTCTGAAAAACCTATAAAGATAGCGGTGGAACTTGTAGAGAATAGGGAAGCTGAAAATGCTTTGCATTTCAATTCAGCGTTACGACGAACCGTAGGATGTCGATGGCTTTGCTTGGACTATGCATCATTGATGTGACGCCGCGAAGCGTTTTTTTTTTTTTTTAGTCGTGGAAAACGGCATTTTCATATTGGAACCAGACTTTGATTGGAGAAAAGCCTCATGTAACCGTTTCTCCTGCTTGCAGATCTCCGATATGATAATAAATATATAAATTAAATTTTCCCAAATTGTATTGATACAAAAAAAACAAAAAGGTTTTTTGAGCATTGCAAAACTTGTTTGTCATGCCGAAAAGTGCGAGAAAATTTAAGTTTTTGACTGTTAATAGCTGGATTTGACTGCTGCAAATGAAATTTTTACCATAAATTGTTAGCTTTCCACGACAAATGTTTTAACCGAAGATCATTGTTTTTCACTTTCAGTGCAGGGAACGCAAGGCAGACATATTTGCATTGAATGCCCCTCAGATTCCTGAAATGGGAATTGCCCCTGATGCCCCCCCCCCCCTCCGCCTGGATTCGCCAGTGCTCACAGCTTTATGCTCTCGGGTTTCGACTGAAACCTTGTTTGAAGCACCTTGCCGATCTTCCGAAGGACGTAAGGGGGGAAGAATCGGAGCATGTTTTCGTGTTCAGGCGCGGAGCACCCATATCGAGCTCACAATTTGGTACACGGGCTTGGCATGCGTTGATGACGCCACCGAAACTGAGGTTTTCGTGGTGCTCAGTTATGGTTTGACGGCTTAAAATACGTGCCTCCGACAGTCAACATTCATTGTCGAAGACATCTTGCTCAAATGATGTAATGATTTGCCGCTTTCACGGAAATTTGTGTCCACCTATGTGCATGCTTTTCTGTTAGAAATTATCAAAATCCAATCGACTAGAGCCCTTTCTACTCTCAACGTAATCGGAAGAAATACATATGTATAACACAAATTAGAAACAGGGTACAGGGCAGGGACACCAGGCAGGGAAGGGCACAGGAGGGCAGGCACATAGGCAGGCAAAGGAGGCAGGGCAAAAGAGGACAGGAGACAGGAGGCAGAGCACAGGAGGGCGAGACACAGGAGGGCAGGGCACAGGAGGCAGGGTCAGGAAGGCAAGGCACAAGGAGCGCAAGGCACATCAGCGCAGAGGTACAGACGGGCAGGGCCACAGAGGGCAGGGCAGGCACAGATGCAGGGCACAGGAGGGCAAGGCACAGGAGACCAGGCACGTTAGGGCAGGCCACAGGGAGGGCAGGGTGAACAGGAGGCAGGGTACAGGAGGGCAGGTAAAGGAGGGGCAAAGCACAGAGAGCAGGGCCCACAGTAGGGCAGGGCACATGAGGGCAGGGTTACAGGAAGGCAGAGCACAGGACAGGGGCAGAGGAGCGCAGGGCACGAGAGGGCACGGGCGCAAGAGGCAGGGCAACCAAAGAGGCAGGGCACCATGAGAGCAGGGCACAGAGGGCAGGGCACAAGATAGGGCAGGGCACAAGATTGGGCCAGGCAACAGAGGGCAGGCAGGTTCAGGGCCAGAAACAGGGCAGGGCACAGGGGCAGGGCACGGACAGAAGGCACAGGGCAGGGCACAGGGGCAGGGCACAGGGGGCAGGGCACAGGGCAGGGCACAGGGGCAGGGCACAGGGCAGGCACAGGGGCAGGGCACAGGGAGCAGGCACAGGGCAGGGCACAGGGCAGGGCACAGGGCAGGCACAGGGCAGGGCACAGGGCAGGGCACAGGCAGGGCACAGGGCAGGGCACAGGGCAGGGCACAGGGCACTCCGGGGACGCATGGTCCAAAATCGGAAAGGGCTGCGTCCCGACGGATGGGGGCTGCGTCCCGAACCGGGACGCAGTCAATACGTTAAAATATGCCCTGCCACATAGTTAACACAAAACAAGGATGTTATCCATGATTTCCATTTTTCCAACTGCCATCCTAATCTTACTATAGCTTGCCATTTTGGTAACGAATAACGAACATCCCAAGACGCCAAGAAACTAGTATCCAAATCTCCAAAACGACTTATTATTTCCGAATGTCGACAGACCACTGCGCAGTTGCAGTCCTACACAGTTCCAGGCCGGCACCAGCCCGCCGGGGTGCCCTGCAGAGACGCCTCCCGGTCCACTCAGAACGCCCCCGGTCGGGATGACCCTGGAGCACTGTTTACACGTTGTTATAGGGCCTTGGTTTACACCATCTGACCGGTTACCACCGAGACAGAGCGCCGCGGCGCGCCGCCTGGCGCCAGCCGGCCTCCTGCTCACTGGCGGATCCAGACTCTCTCCGTGGGAGGACATTTTTTTTTGTGGGAGAAAGGTAACCCCATTTGTATCCATGGATTTGGGCCAGTCACTTTATTTTGGCATTTGAGTTTAAAAAATCACCTTGGGAAAATAATCATGGAAAAGTCACTTTTTTTCGGGGAAGAAATATTTTTGGGAACAAAATCGGGGAAAAAAATCAGAAAGGAAAAAACACCAACATAAAAACACGATATTTCCGTAGCATATACATACACCTATAAGCAATAAAAACGCTTATATCATACCAACTCGCAGGGGCGTCACCGAAAAATCTTGAGTAGAGTTCGGCTGAAATACGAAAAAATGTACACTTATTTTTGCTACATATATTTAAGCTTTTGCAGCATATGTAATAGGGATTTTCATGTTATAGTAGTTATTTAGTTATTTAGCGCCGCGCGCGATTTTTTTCGGGTTTGCCTGGTAAAACCCAGAAATTTAGGCAATAGAGGGTAAAAGCGCCGCACCGAAACTCGCGATCTGGGTGTTTTACTAGACGCTAAGCTCACGTTTGCCTCTCACATCGACCAGACTATAGCTAAGTCAAACCGTATGCTTGGGCTGGTGATTCGCAGCATGCAGTTGTCCCGTCGACATAACAGAGCTCGATTTGATCACAAGGCAATGTTGTCTACTTATTNAACTTAGTGAGGAAAAGCATGTTGTGGTTTCCAGGATGAATTCAGCCAAATCTGTACACAACATGACGGTGGAAGGGATTACTATAACCAGCAATTCGAAAACACCCAGACTTAGCCTAGTGGCTCAGCCATCATATCCGAGTAAAACTGACTCCGAAAGAATTATGTCAATGGTCTCCGAAGCACTAAATGATGACCATGGTCGCTTTCTGGGAGTCTTCGAGTCCCCCTTCTGTACCAAGGCTGAAAAGATGTTTGCGCTCATCGGGCTCATTACCAATAGAAACACGCGAGAGGACATTACCGCACAATATGATGGTGTGGCGGTTGATTCGACATTAGATGACAACACCATCAAGAATGACCTTCCTGACAGCAAAGAACACGCTAGGTCACTTGACAGCAAGAAAGAGACGAAGTCATCTGACAGCCAATGCATGGCTGAGCCAACCGACAAGAAAGAAGAATCAAAGTCATCTGACACTGATAAGCCAATGTCATTGGACAAAAAACAGGAAGAACTCACTTGTAACACAGAAAAGGTAAAATGTACTCATAGAAACAAAGACGACGATGAGACATCCGCCATCAAAGAACATACGTCATCAGAAAACAAGGAGAAGACAAAGTTATTCAACAGCATGGAAGGCGCAAACCCCACTGTCAGCGAAGAGGAAACCAAGCAGAGCAGTGTGAACATCCCTGAACTTGGCGAACTGCAGTCGCAGAGTGTATTCACGCATCCGTTCACTCACGCTGAAATGGTATCTGCCCTGAGCCGAGTGTTGCGATGGCGGGAGCAGCTGCTCTGCAAGTCACGCGGAAGGCACCGTGCACAAGATCACAAACTAGTCGTAAAGGAAGTTGTCGATGGTCTCAAATGCCATTGCCATTGGAGTAACTCCAGCGCACTGCAGAGTCTCGAATTAGAAGTATGTTGCAACGTCCATGTGAATTGTAAGAGCAAAGAAGACGCTCTAACGATTGAGGATATCCTTTTGTCTGGCAGCGTGAAAGAGTCCACTGAGGTGCATATTTGCAATCCGCACCCTGATCACAAAACATTTGAATGTGGCCAGTGGATTTCTCGTGATCAATGCACTGTCATGCCACACTGGCGTACTAGAAAGTTTGTGATTACATGGACACCGTTTGACATAGATGCGGAGAAGGCAAACCACAATACATCAACAATCAAAATAGGCGAATCAACTCTGAGAAACGATTCGCACTTTGAAATTTCTCCCGCTGAGACTTTTAATCAAGCATCTGACGTAGATTTCATGCTGCAGCTTGGACCAGTGACGTTACAAAGCAGAACACTGCAGAGAGACTCAACCATACTGCAGAGTGAATCCAACCCACAAAACAGTGACTCCAGCTCACATGAGAGTGACTCCAACTCACAAGAGAGTGACTCAAATTCAGAAGACTGTGACTACAACCCTCTGCAGAGTAACTTCAACCCACAAGAAAGTGACTCAAACTCACAAGACAGTGACTCTAATTCACAAGAGAGTAACTCCAACTCACAAGAGAGTAACTTCAACTCACAAGAGAGTGACTCAAGCTCACAAGAGCCTGACTCCAACCCACTGTTGAGTGACTCCAACCAACTGCAGAGTGACTCCAACCAACTGCAGAGAGACTCCAACCAACTGCAGAGTGACTTCAACTCACTGCAGAGTGACTCCAACCCACTGCAGAGTGACTTCAACCCACTGCGTAGTGACCCCAACCCACTGCAGAGTGACTCCAATCCCTGTTTAATTTACTCCAACCAACTGAAAAGTGACTCCAGCCTACTACAGAATGACTCAAACCTACTGCAGAGTGACTCCAACCCACAGCAGAGTGACTCCAACTTTCTGCAGAGTGACTCCAATCCACTGCAGAGTGAATCCAGTCCACAGCAAAGCGACTCCAACCCCTTGTTGAGTGACTCCAACCCAATGCAGAATAGCTCCATTCCACTGCAGAGAGACTCAAAACTACTGATGAGTGACTCCAACAGACAAGAGAATAACTCCAACCTACTACACGTACAGAGTGATTCCAACACACGAAAGAGTGACTCAAATTTACTGCAGAGTGACTCCAACCCACTGCAGAGCTACTCCAACCTACTTCAGAATGACTCCAAACCACTGCAAAGGGGCTCCAACCCACAAGAGAGTGACTCCAACACTCTAAAGAGTGGCACCAAACCACTGCAGAGTGTCTCCAATCCACTGCAGAATGACTCCAAACCACTGCAAAGTGACTCAAACCCACAAAAGAGTGACTCCAACACTCTGAAGAGTGACTCTAAACCACTGCGGAGTGTCTCCAACTCACAAGACAGTGACTTCAAGACTACAGAGAGCGACTCCAACCAACTGAGAAATGACTCCAGCTCACTGCAGAGTGACTCAAGCCCACTGCAGAGTGGTCCCCGTCAATTGCAGGGCAGCAACCAACCGCAAACATATTCCAATCCAGGGACGAGTGGAGTCATTAGCCGACAGATCAATGTCCCTTTGAAGTCGGGCGACCCGAACCCATCACTGAGTGATTCCCAGTCAGATTTGAATGACAGTAGCACAGAAATGAGCGAACTGAACTCTCTGCCGCTCTTCATGGAAGACGCCCCCTCTCCCGGTTTTGTGCAACTACGACTTCCTCTTCAACCGGACTGCAAGCACCCTGCTCAGACCCATTTCGTTTCTTGGGCACTCGTAAAACAATTCGAAAATTCTTTCCGTGCTGCCAAACTGATGAATAACAGTATGCTCATGCCTGGGCCCACCGTACCCAGTGTTATCAAGAGCGACAGCGTTGACGTCGTCCCGTGCTTCATGTGCCCAGATTGGGACTCTAGCGAGTACAGGGCGCGTGAGCGACCGTCTGATCAGCCGAGCCAAGCTTTGGTGGATAAGCTGTGTCGTATGCCAATCTACCTGGTCTTTGCTACAATGCCAGTACAATGTCAATGCTTTCAGAAAAGAGTTAATACACGCATGTGGCGTAAGTCGTTCTCACTACAGGAGTCAGTGGTGATTCGCTCCATGACCAAGCCGCAGAGGATCTGTTTGGTCCTGCTCAAGCACTGCGTTGCGGTAACGCAGAGCACCCTGAAGAGCTATTACTTGAAGACAGCGATAATGTGGGTTTGCGAGAGACGTCCTCCAGAGCTCTGGACGTGGCAAGGGATGTTCGAGTCCATGGAGGCTGTGCTGGATTTCCTGCTGGAATGCATCGAGTGCCTCGTTCTGCCATGCTACTTCTGCCCCGAGATCAATCTGTGGGAAAAAGAAAAGTCTGAGGAAAGAAAAAAGAATCTAGATCGCCACGCAGTGGTGAAACTGCGTTTGCTCGTGCCTCACGCCATACAGCTGCTGCTCGCCGGGCTGCTGAGCTCCAGTCAGGCTCCGCTGATGCGGCATCTCCTGGACATTCCCCTAGACGCGCAGCAGTTCCTGTGGTGCTGCTGGAAGCGCAATGTCGAGGATCTTGTGCCAGGCGAGACTGCCGAGGACACGGCCTGCACGTTGTACCCCCACGCTGTGGAGGGACGGCTCTGGTCGGAGCACTTTCTCGATACCTTCAAGTGGGAAAAGCTGCCGCCGCGCTGCAAGGAGCCGGCCTGGTTTGCTGAACACGGACTGGATACAGACAGCGAGGGTGAAGAGGATTCTGTTGACAGCTGAGAGGCCGATAGTTTCAGCGCGGCGAAAATGAGGTGAAGGTAGCAAGTACGTGACCAACAGCCAGTTGAAACTGCACAGACCAATAAGATGAAGGTATGAGGCAGCGGGAAGGCAGATACTGATTACGGAAAGGGTGGAAAGAAAATATGTATAAATCATTTGGAAAGAAGCCAGTTATAATGAGACAGCTGAACAGAGAGGAAGTGGATCTCACAAGTCAGTTTCGAAGAGCGACTACAGCAGATATAATTGGTAGTCCAAACTCTACACCCTGCCGCTGTGTCTGTAACCAAAGAAACAGACGATGGAAGAATGGAGAGGTGGAATGGAGACGGTATCAGTTAACTACAAACAGAAGTGATGAAAACCCCAGAATACGACGCAAAAACATCAGATAGGTGGAAAACTTAATTGTGGACCATAGCTGCAGAGAGCAGATCCGAGTAACAAGAGGCAATGCAATTACATTATGCACGAATCCAAGGAAAGACTGTCGTTTCATTATTGCATCGCATTGTCGAATTTAGTACTGCCTATTTATATTAAATACTGGATACATTTGAGGGTGTAGGATGAAAGCGGATTATTCATCTGCCATTTTTGTGAACCTGATGTAGCGATATTTGGTGTGGGTAAATGGCTGGGGCCGTTTTGGGCTGTTCTCCAGTTTTTGTTGAGATGTGTGATAAGATGTATTGTGAGAGGACGGTCTCAGTGTTGTTTTTGTATTCACTTATCTACCGTTCTCTCTTTTAGGATAACTCGATTTTTTAGTTACATGGCGTACTAGCCAAAACGTACTCAAACCTCTGAAATTTAATAAGATTGCTTACTGTGTTGCATGCATTGAATAAACTGAGAACGAACGTTTGATTCCCTGTTAGACAGATCACATAGGATTCCATAGTTTTGTAACACTTCCTTCAAGTTACGGAGTTTCATTTCTTCTGAGTCTAGCTAGTAGCTTGTGATCACAACATCTACTCTGTCTCTGGTCTGGACAGCAGCCATGCGCCTTCGGTTCTTGTTGCCGGGGCCGCCTCACAAGCGCCATAGGCACGCGCGGGAAATAGGCAAGCACAACAACTCTAACGGAGATTGGGCTTTAAAATTTTAGATATCCTCGACGCCACGCACCGAGCACCGTTTTGAATGAGCTGGAATGGTGGAACGCACTGGGAAGGCCGGCGGTGACACAACCGGTCCTCTGTAGTGAGCCGGCGGTGACACACCCGTCTCTTCTCTGTGGAGGAGCCGGCGGTGACACAAGACCGGTCCTCTGTGGAGGAGCCGGCGGTGACACACCGGTCCCTCTGTAGTGAGCCGGCCGTGACACAGTTCGTTCCGGTTCCCTCTGATGGAGGAGCCGGCGGTGACACACGGTCCTACTGTGGAGGAGCCGGCGGTGACCACACCGGTCCTCTGTAGTGAGCCGGCGGTGACACACCGTCCTCTGTGGAGGAGCCGGCGGTGACACACCGGTCCTCTGTAGTGAGCCGGCGGTGACACAAACCGGTTCCTCTGTGGAGGAGCCGGCGGTGACACACCCGGTCCTCTGTGAGGAGCCGGCGGTGACACACGGGTCCTCTGTAGTGAGCCGGCGGGTGACACACCGGTCCTCTGGGAGGAGCCCGGCGGTGACACACCGGTCCTCTTGTGGAGGAGCCGGCGGTGACGACACCGGTCCTCTGTGGAGGAGCCGGCGGTGACACCTCCTCTGTAGTGACCGGCGGGTGACACATCCGTCCTCTGTGGAGGAGCCGGCGTGACAAACAGCTCAGGTCCTCTGTGGAGGAGCCGGCGGTGACACCACCGGTCCTCTGTGGAGGAGCCGGCGGTGACAACCGGTCCTCTGTAGTGACCGGTGGTGACACAAACGGTCCTCTGTGGATGGAGCCGGCGGTGAACACACCGGTCCCTCTGTGGAGGAGCCGGCGGTGACAGACACCGGTCCTCTGTAGGAGGCCGGTGGTGACACACCGGTCTCCTTGGAGGAGAGCCGGCGGTGACACACCGGTCCTCTGTAGGTGAGCCGGCGTGACACACCGGTCTCTGTGGAGGAGCCGGCGGTGACACCCGGTCCCTGTGGAGGAGCACGGCGGTGACACACCGGTCCTCTGTAGTGAGCCGGCGGTGACACACACCGGTACTCTGTGGAGGAGCCGGCGGTGGACACACCGGTCCTCTGTGGAGGAGCCGGCGGTGACAACATTCCGGTCTCTTGTGGAGGGGCCGGCGGTGACACAGCACGGTCCTCTGTAGTGAGCCGGCGGTGACACACTCCGGTCCTCTGTGGAGGAGCCGGCGGTGACCACCGTCCTCTGTGGGAGGAGCCGGCGTGACACATACCGGTCCTCTGTGGAGGAGCCGGCGGTGACACACCGGTCTCTGTAGTGAGCCGGTGGTGACACACCGGTCCTCTGTGGAGGAGCCGGCGGTGAACACACCGGTCCTCTGTGAGGAAGCCGCGGTGACACACCGGCCTCTGTGGAGGAGCCGGCCGGTGACAACAACTGGTCCTCTGTGGAGGAAGCCGGCGGTGACACACCGGTCCTTCTGTATGAGCCGGCGGTGCACACCGATCCTCTGTAGAAGGAGCCGGCGGTGACACATTATACCGGTTCTCTGTAGAGGACCGGCAGTGACACACTGACTTCGGTCCTCTGTGGAGGAGCCGGCGGTGACAGCAACCGGTCTCTGTGGAGAGCCGGTGGTGACACACCGGCCTCCTGTGGAGGAGCCCGGCGGTGCCACCGGTCCTCTGTGGAGGAGCCGGTGGTACACACCGGTCCTCTGTAAGAGGAGCCGGCGGTGACACACTGGTCCTCTGTGGAGGAGCCGGGGGTGACACACTGGTCCTCTGTAGAGGAGCCGGCGGTGACACACCGGTCCTTTGCCTTGTCCGGCAGTATAAATGGCCTTAAGTGTTGTTTTAGTTCACTAATATTTAGTTGCCATTACCACTAAATTACAATCAAATACATTGTATGCCGATTACAGCATGATAACTTAATTATGACTACATAAAGGGCTTACGTTGATGTCATGTGTTTTGTTTGTTTGCAACTGCCGTATTCACTGTTAGCATAGTTGTTTATGAAAACATTTATTAAATCAAATCATAGCTAAACTTCTATGAACTGCGAAAACATGAATAAAAGCAAGTTATTGGAGATATAGCATCGGTTAGGGGCGGCACAAGCCCGCTCTGCCAATTATTTACGTCAGCGACGCCAACCAAAATATAATTATACTATTCACAATAATTTGTGTTGCCAGTGCTTTCCACTTCGTTGCCTCAGCGACGCAAACTTAGATAGGCTGGACTGCAAGGACGCAGGAACCGGGGGGCAGGGGGGGGGGGGGCAGCGGCCCCCACTTTTTTCGAGGAGGGGCGTCGCCCCCCAACTTTTCTGAGGATCTATTTCTTCTGTTTAAGTTTTCTGATGAATAAAATCGTTGAAAAGTAATCACATCAATGTGGAACATAAAAAGTATTTGTTTATTATTAAATGCTTGAAATTTATAGATAGGAATCTAGTTATTATTGCTTTCTTGTTGAATTTGAGGCTGTTTAGCCATTTTAAGGATAGTTAAACTGAATTGGTGTAAACTCAGAAAATTGGGTTAGGATATTACCAGCACCGTAGACGTCAACACATCAGTTTGGGACACTGTAGGGAAATGCTACAAAAATAGAGTGCTCTATTTTTAGAGTTTGATGCATTGTAAGCGGTCGCGAAAAAATGGCCTTTTTAAGTGGTGGTTGCGTAGCGCTGCGACCACTTGACGACCCATATATGGCATATATGGCGAGACAATACTTCAAACTTTGCTTATAGATTGGTCACGTTAAATTTATGGATATGTCACTGGCAGGAAACAGTCTAGATTCTAGATCCCTGTTCTATTTTTCGATAACCTGCTGTTGCCTGGTGTTGAAACGCTCAATAAATAGAGCGAGTAACATTTTGTGAAAATAAAGTTGTCAGAATTATTTTGAAAAACGCATCAGATTTGTTATATGTAATTAACCATTTTTTTAATAAACTTAAATTAGAGGACTAAACTTAACATTTAAGCTTAATTAAGATTGTTGAACACAAATTTTTACATTATTTTTCACAAATACGAAATTCAAGTTACACTTTCTATGTGCATCTGGGTTTGTTAAGTCTTTTACAGAAAAAAAACACGATTGTTGATCATTTTTGTATCTTGTATTACTTCCTTGGTTTCTGACATTTTGCTACAATTTATTGCAAGTGGTTTTTGTAAAAATTGTTCATAAAGATGCTCTAATTTTAGAGCTTTAACATGGATGTCTATGGCAGGCTCTGACGTCATCGGCGCTATTTTTAGAGCGCTCTATTTTTGCAGTATTTCCCTACAGCAGTGTCCCCAACTGACATTAGTTCCAAACGATCCAAACCCATATGGAAACTTTAATGACGTCAGCAATTTTATAGTTTTACACTTCGCGATTACAGTTACGATTGCAATGACGATGCTGATTTTTGCCACCTATGCATATTTGTTTCTTGATTAAAAACAAAAAAAAATCACCGAATTGTGACAATTTGAACAAAAAAGCACAGTTTGATTTTTGGTGGGTTAAAACTTCAAAGTTTCACAAATCTGATAAAGTTATTTAAACGAAAATGATATTTGCGTTATTTTCACGGTTTCTGCTGGCCACTGACTTGAACACTCGATTTTCCACGATTGTTAAATTATTTATTGTTTTTCCACGAGGATAATTCCCTTAAATATTCACGACATTATACAAATGTGTTTCCATCAATTTGATAAGACCTGAATCTGTAACCTAAGCCATAACAAATTCAAGGGGAGCTCTTTTATATGGGTGCCCCCTTACAAATTCAAAGGGGCCCCGATGCCAGCCCCAGTTCTGCCGCCCATGATTCTGAGGATACGCAAGATAGCAGCCCAATTCCTTCTGGATCATGTTATCATCGGCC